>JBBYHO010225460.1:0-34337 GCA_038382025.1 Adansonia gregorii | reverse complement strand
AGCAAGCAACAATAAAGTTATTATAACTTTGATTAATTAGATCAACAAGGAAGTGAAATCAACAAGAATTATGAAAGAAAACAAAATCAACAAGAAATATCAATGGAAGAGAAATCAATAAAGACGAACAAAGAGTTCTTTGTATGATATGAATACAAAGATCTAATAACAATCTTTTTTTTTGGATGGAAAAAGGGATATAACACTAGAACACATTTTTTTTTGCTTTCTTTTTTTTTGGATGGTGGAAGCATGAACTATAATAGGAAAAAAATAATGAAATTATGAGATTAAAAGATAGATTGCACTTAACTTTTAAGAACCAAAGCTCTAATGCCAAATAATGCGAACATTAGGATGAAAACACAAACTAAAACCCGATTGGATGGGATTAGAACCCTAGATCATCTTTAAAGTCAAGCAAAAAGAACTTGACGCCAATCAAACTTGATGATTGAACCAAAGTTATAATAATTTTGATCATCACAAGTTACCCTGATAAGATCAAATTGAGTTCTTTTTTAAAGAATAAAGAAGAAGTTCTCACAAAATGAAGAAACTTTCAAGTATTTTTTTCTATTCAAATCTCCTGAATTACATAAATAAGACTCCTTTATATAGGCCATAAATATGTAGAGCCCTAATTGAACAAGGAAATCCTAATCAATAAGGAAAAGTTTATTCTTAATCCTAATCTGATTAGGACTTATCTAAACAACTTAAAATCCTAAACACAATCCTAATCAATAAAGATAAAGTCAACTCCTTATCATAATCTAATTAGGAATTATTTAAATAAATGAAAAGAATGTAAACTCAAAAAAAAATCAAAAAATCAGAAATCCTAACCTATAGGCCCAAGAATACATGTGAATTGGGCTCCATTCATCTTGGACATGTGAATTGGGCTCCAAGCTTTATCCATCTTTCTTGTTAGCCTTAACACAATGTAGAAAAGTGATCAATCTTGGTAATGCATCTAATTTATTTTGAATAGCCTCCTTTGCTTGCATTTCCATGATTAGTCCTTGCAAAGCTTGCTTTATGCGTTTAGTCTTTGCCCTAGTCATTGGACCTCCAATTCCTTGCAAAGGATTATAAGAATTGTTGGAAATAGGTGTTTGTGCAAGTTGATCTCCATCAATGTTTATTCCAATTGAAAGACAAACTTTGATTCTAAAAAGGTAGAAAATAAAGTTTTTGTTATGAAACCAAAGCATCAAAATCATTTATTATAACAAGGAGAATGTATTTATAGTGCCCAATCATGAAAAGAAAGGAGATTATTATGTGAATCCATGTTTATCCTAATTAAAAGATGAACTTTGATTCTAAAAATGGTAGAAAGAGAAGTTTTTCTCATGAAACCAAAGCATCAAAATTGTTTATTACAAGAAGGAGAATGTGCTTATAATGCCCAATGATGAAAAGAAAGGAGATTATTATGTAAATCCATGTTTATCCCATTTCAAATGATGAAAATAAAAGTGATTATTATGTGAATCTATGCTTATCCGATTTCAAAAAAGAACTTCAATGGTAGAAAGAAAAGTTTTTCTTATGAAAGCAAAGCATCAAAATTGTTTATCATAACTAGGAGAATGTGTTTACGGTGCCCAATCATAAAAAGGAAGGAGATTATTATGTGAATCCTTGTTTATCCTAATTGATAGATGAACTTCAATTCTAAAAATGGTAGAAAGTGAAGATTTTCTTATCAAACCAAAGCATCAAAATCATTTATCACAACAAGGAGAATGAGTTTATTGTGCCCAATCATGAAAAGAAGGGAGATTATTATGTGAATCCATGTTTATCTCATTTCATAGATGAACTTTGATTCTAAAAATGGTAGAAAGTGAATTTTTCTTATGAAACCAAAGCATCAAAATCATTTATCCCAATGAGGAGAATGTATTTATGGTGCCCAATCATGTAAAAAAAGAAGATTGTTATATGTATCTACATTTATCCCAATTGAAAGACGTACTTCGACTCTAAAAATGGTAAAAAAAGATGTTTTTCTTATGAAACCAAAGCATCAAAATATTTATCCTAACGAGGAGAAAGTGTTTATAGTGCCTAATCTTGGAAAGAATGGGGATTATTATGTGAATCCACGTTTATCCCAATTGAAAGATGAACTTTGATTTTAAAAAGGGCAGAAAATGAAGTTTTTCTTATGAAACCAAAGCATCAAAATCATTTATTACAACAAGGAGAATATGCTTATAGTGCCCAATCTTGAAAAGAAAAGAGATTATTATGTGAATCCATGTTTATCCTAATTGAAAGATGAACTTCGATTCTAAAAATGGTAAAAAGAGAAGTTCTTCTTACGAAATCAAAGCATCAAAATCGTTTATTACAACAAAGAGAATGTACTTATCGTGCCCAATCATGAAAAGAAAGGAGATTATTATGTGTATCCACCTTTATCCTAATTGAAAGATGACCTTTGATTCTAAAAATGGTGAAAAGAGAAGTTTTTCTTATGAAACTAAAGCATCAAAATATTTATCCCAATGAGGAGAAAGTGTTTATAGTGCCTAATCTTGGAAAGAATAGAGATTATTATGTGAATCCACATTTATCCCAATTGAAAGTCAAACTCCAATTCTAAAAATGGTAGAAATAAAAGTTTCTTTTTCAAAACCAAAGCATCAATATTATTTATCCCAACAAGGAGAATGTGCTTATAGTGCCCAATCATTAAAAGAAACCAGAATATTATGTCAATCCATGTTTATCCCAATTGAAAGATGAACTTCGATTCTAAAAATGGTAGAAAGAGAAGTTTTTCTTATGAAACCAAAGCATCAAAATTGTTTATTACAACAAAGAGAATGTGCTTATAGTGCCCAATCATGAAAAGAAAGGAGATTATTATGTGAGTCCATATTTATCTCATTTCAAAGATGAACTTCGATTCTAAAAATGGTAGAAAAAAAAGCTTTTCTTATGAAATCATAGCATCAAAATCATTTATCCCAAAGAAGAGAATGTATTTATGGTGCCCAATCTTGAAAAAAAGGAGATTATTATGTGAACCCATGTTTATTCCAATTGAACGATGAACTTCAATTTAAGAAAAATCATAAAGAAAAGTTTTTCTTACAAAACCAAAGCATTAATATCATTTATCCTAATGAGAAGAATGTGCTTATGGTCCCAATGATGAAAAGAAAGGAGATTATTATGTGAATCCATGTTTTTCTCAATTGAAGGATGAACTTTGATTCTAAAAATGGTAGAAAGAGAAGTTTTTCTTATGAAACCAAAGCATCAAAATCATTTATCAAAATAAAGAGAATGTGTTTATGTGCCCAATCATGAAACGAAAGGAGATTAGTATGTGAATCCATGTTTATCCCAATTGAAAGATGAACTTCGATTCTAAGAATTATTGAAAAAGATGTTTTTCTTATGAAACCAAAGCATCAAAATCATTTATGACAAGAAGAAGAACGTGTTTACAGTGCCCAATCATGAAAAGAAAGCTGATTATTATGTGAATCCATGTTTATCTTAATTGAAAGAAGAACTTTGATTCTAAAAATGGTAGAAAGAGAAGTTTTTCTTATGAAAGCAAAGCATCAAAATCATTTATCACAATGAGAATGTGTTTATAGTGCCTAATCATGAAAAGAAAGGAGATTATTATGTGAATCCATGTTTATCCCAATTGAAAGACGAACTTGGACTCTAAAAATGGTAAAAGAAGATGTTTTTTGTATGAAACCAAAGCCTTAAAATCGTTTATTACAACAAGGAGAATATGCTTATATTGCCCAATCATGAAAAGAAATGAGATTATTATGTGAATCCATGTTTCTGCCATTTCAAAGAAGAACTTCAATTCTAAAAATGTTAGAAAGAGATGTTTTTCTTCTAAAATCAAAGCATCAAAATCATTTATGACAACAAGAAAAATATGTCTACAGTGCCCAATCATGAAAAGAAAAGAGATTATTATGTGAATCCATGTTTATCCTAATTGAAAGGCGAACTTCAGTTACTAAAAAAAGTAGAAAAAGAAGTTTTTCTTATGAAACTAAGGCACTAATATCATTTATCCTAACGAGAAGAATATGTTTATGTGCCCAATGATGAAAAGAAAGGAGATTATTATGTGAATCCATGTTTATCTCAATTGAAGGATAAACTTCGATTCTAAAAGTGCTAGAAAGAGAAGTTTTTCTTATAAAATCAAAGCATCAAAATCATTTATCACAATAAGGAGAATGTGTTTATATTGCCCAATCATGAAAAAAGAGGAGATTTTTATGTGAATCCATGTTTATCCTAACTGAAATATAAGCTTCGATTCTAAAAATGGGGGAAAAAAAAGTTTTTCTTGTGAAACCAAAGCATCAAAATCGTTTATTACAACAAGGAGAGTGTGCTTATAGTGCCCAATCATGAAAAGAAAGGAGATTATTATGTGAATCCATGTTTATCCCATTTCAAAGACGAACTTCAATTCTAAAAATATTAGAAAGAGAAGTTTTTCTTACGAAACCAATGCATCAAAATCATTTATCACCACTAGGAGAATGTGATTACAATGCCCAATAATGAAAAGAAATGTGATTATTATTTGAATCCATGTTTATCCCAATTGAAAGATGAACTTCGATTCTAAAAATGGTCAAAAGAGAAGTTTTACTTACGAAACCAAAGCATCAAAATTGTTTATTACAACATGGAGAATGTGCTTATAGTGCCCAATCATGAAAAGAAAATAGATTATTATGTGAGTCCATATTTATCCTATTTTAAAGACGATCTTTGATTCTAAAAATGGTCAAAAAAGAAGCTTTTCTTATGAAATCATAGGATCAAAATCATTTCTCCCAATGAGGAGAATGCATTTATGGTGCCCAATCTTGAAAAAAAAAGAAACTATTATGTGATTCCATGTTTATTTCAATTAAACGATGAACTTCAATTCTAAAGAAAGTGAAAAGTGAAGTTTTTCTTATAAAATCAAGGCATCAATATCACTTATCCCAAAGAGAAGAATATGTTTGCAGTACCCGATGATGGGAAAAAAGGAAATTATTATGTGAATCCATGTTTATCTCAATTCAAAGACAAACTTCGATACTAAAAATGAAAGAAAAAGAAGTTTTTCTTATGAAACCAAAGATTAAAATCGTTTGCCACAATAAAGGGAAATGTGTTTATAGTGCCCAATCATGAAAAGAAAGGAGATTATTGTGTGGATCCATGTTTATCCCAATTGAAAGTGGAACTTTGATTCTCAAAATGGTAGAAATTAAAGTTTTTCTTATGAAACCAAAGCATCAAAATCGTTTATTATGACAAGGAGAATGTCCTTATAGTGTCTAATCATAAAAGAAAGGAGATTATTATGTGAATCCATGTTAATCCCATTTCAAAGATGAATTTCGATTCTAAAAATGGTAGAAAGTGAAGTTTTTCTTATGAAACCAAAGCATCAAAATCATTTATCCTAATAAGGAGAATGTAATTAAGGAGCATAATCACTAAAAGAAAAGCGATTATTTTATGAATCCATGTTTATCTCATTTCAAAGATGAACTTCGATTCTAAAAATCGCAGAAAGTGATATTTTTCTTGTGAAACCAAAGCATCGAAATCATTTATCCTAATGAGAAGAATGTAATTGTTGAGCCCAATCTTGAAAAGAAAAGAGATTATTATTTAAATCCATGTTTATTCCAATTGAACGATGAATTTCAATTCTGAAAAAAGGTAGAAAGAAAAGTTTTTCTTATGAAACCAAGGCATCAACATCATTTATCCCAACGAGAAGAATGTGTTTATGGTGCCCAATGATGAAAAGAAAGGAAATTATTATGTGAATCCATGTTTACCTCAGTTGAAAAATGAACTTCAATCCAAAAATGGTAGAAAGAGAAGTTTTTCTAACGAAACCAAAGCATCAAAATCATTTATCACGACAAGGAGAATGTTTATATAGTGGCCAATCATGAAAAGGAAGGAGATTATTATATGAATCCATGTTTGTCCCAATTGAAAGAGGAACTTCAATTCTAAAAATGATAAAAAGGGAAGTTTTTTTATGGAACCAAAGCATCAAAATCGTTTATTACAACAAGGAGAATGTGCTTATAATGCCAATCATGAAAAAAACGGAGATTATTATGTGAATCCATGTTTATCCCATTTCAAAGACGAACTTCGATTCTAAAAGTGGTAGAAAGTGAAGTTTCTCTTATGAAACCAAAGAATCAAAATCAATTATTACAACAAGCAGAATGTGCTTACAGTGCCCAATCATGCAAAAAAAGTAGGTTATTATGTGAATCCATATTTATCCCATTTCAAAGATAAACTTCGATTTTAAAAATTGTAGAAAGAGAAGTTTTTGTTATAAAACCAAAGCATCAAAATTGTTGATTACAACAAGGAGAATGTGCTTATAGTGCCCAATCATGAACAAAAAGGAGATTATTATGTGAATCCATGTTTATCCTATTTTAAAGACAAACTTTGATCCTAAAAATGGTAGAAAGAAAAGTTTTTCTTATGAAACCAAAGCATCAAAATCATTTCTCACAATGAGGAGAATGTGTAAATAGTGCCCACTCATGAAAAGAAAGGATATTATTATGTGAATCTATGTTTATCTCATTTCAAAGATGAATTTCAATTCTAAAAATGGTAGAAAGTGAAGGTTTTCTTATGAAACCAAAGCGTCAAAATCATTTATTACAATGAGTTGAATGTGCTTCTAGTCCCCAATCATGAAAAGAACAGAGATTATTATGTGGATCCATGTTTATCCCATTTTCAAAGACGAACTTCGATTCTAAAAGTGGTAGAAAGTGAAGTTTCTCTTATGAAACCAAAGCATCAAAATCATTTATTACAATAAGGAGAATGTGCTTATAGTGCCCAATCGTGAAAAGAATAGAGGTTATTATGTGAATCCATGTTTATCCCATTTCAAAGATAAACTTTGATTCTAAAAATGGTCGAAAGAGAAGTTTTTCTTATGAAACCAAAGAATCAAAACTGTTGATTACAACAAGGAAAATGTGCTTAAAATACCCAATCGTGAAAAGAAAGGAGATCATTATGTGAATCCATGTTTATCCCTTTTCGAAGATGAGCATCGATTCTAAAAATGGTAGAAGGAGAAGTTTTTATCATGAAACCAAAGCATCAAAAACATTTATTACAATGAGAAGAGTGTGTGTATAGTGCCCAATCCTGAAAAGAAAGGAGATTATTATGTGAATCCATATTTATCTCAATTGACAGACAAAGTTCAATTCTAAAAATGGTAGAAAGTAAAGTTTTTCTTATGAAACCAAAGCATCAAAATTGTTTATTACAACAACGAAAATATGCTTATAGTGCCCAACCATGAAAAGAAAGGAGATTATTATGTGAATCCACATGTCTCCCATTTCAAAGACAATGTGCTTATAGTGCCCAAATCTTGAAAAGAAAAAAGATTATTATGTGAGTCCATGTTTATTGCAATTGAAATACGAACTTTGATTCTAAAAATGGTAAAAAGTGTAGTTTTTCTTACGAAACGAAAGCAACAAAATCTTTATTACAACAAGGAGAATGTGCTTATAGTGTCCAATCATGAAAAGAACGAAGATTATTATATGAATTCCTATTTATCCTATTTCAAAGATGAGCTTTGATTCTAAAAATGGTAGAAAGAAAAGCTTTTCTTATGAAACCAAAGCATCAAAATCATTTATTACAACGAGGAGAATGTGTGTATAGTGCCTAATCATGAAAAGAAAGGAGATTATTATGTGAATCCATATTTATCCCAATTGAAAGACAAACTTTGATTCGAAAAATGGTAGAAAGTAAAGTTTTTCTTATGAAACCAAAGCATCAAAATTGTTTATTACAACAACAAAAATGTGCTTATAGTGCCCAACCATAAAAAGAAAAGAGATTATTATGTGAATCCATATTTATCCCATTTCAAAGGCGAACTTCGATTCTAAAAATGGTAGAAAGTGAATTTTTCTTATGAAACCAAAGCATCAAAATCATTTATCCCAATGAGGAGAATGTGTTTATGGTGCCTAATCATGTAATGAAAGGTGATTATTAAGTGAATCCTTATTTATTCTAGTTGAAGCTGAACTTCAATTCTAGAAAAATTTGAAACAAAAGTGTTTCTTATAAAACCAAGACATCAATATCATCTATCCCAACGAAAAGAATGTGTTTACAATACCCAATCATGAAAAGAAAAGAGATTATTATTTGAATCCATGTTTATCCCAATTAAAAGATAAACTTCTATTCTAAAAATGGTAGAAAAAGAGGTTTTTCTTATAAAACTAAAGCATCAAAGTATTTATCCCAATGAGGAGAATGCATTTATGGTGCCCAATCCTGAAAAGAAAGGAGATTATTATGTGAATCCATGTTTATTCCAATTAAACGATGAACTTCAATTCTAAAAAAAGTAAAAAGAAAAGTTTTTGTTATGAAACCAAGGCATCAATGTCATTTATCCCAAAGAGAAAAATGTGTTTATAGCGCCTGATGATGAAAGGAAAGCAGCCTCTTATGTGAATCCATATTTATCTCAAATCAAAGGCAAACTTTGATCCTAAAAATGGTAAAAAAAGAAGTTTTTCTTACGAAACCAAAGCATTAAAATTGTTTATCACAATAAGGCGAATGTGTTTATAGTGCCCAATCATGAAAAGAAAAGAGATTATTATGTGAATCCATGTTTATCCCAATTGAAAGTGGAACTTCGATTCTAAAAATGGCAAAAAGTGAAGTTTTTCTTATGAAACCAAAGCATCGAAATCGTTAATTACAAGAAGGAGAATGTGCTTATAGTGCCCAATCATGAAAAGAAAGGAGATTATCATGTGAATCCATGTTTATCCCTTTTGAAAGACGAACTTCGATTCTAAAAATGGTAGAAAGTGAATTTTTCTTATGAAACCAAAGAATCAAAATTGCTTATCCTAATAAGGAGAATGTACTTACAGCGCCCAATCATGTAAAGAAAGGTGATTATTATGTGAATCCACGTTTATCCCAATTGAAAGACAAATTTTGATTCTAAAAATGGTAGAAAGAAAAGTTTTTCTTATGAAGCCGAAGCATCAAAATCATTTATCATAACTAGGAGAATGTGTTTACAGTGCCCAATCATGAAAAGAAAGGAGATTGTTATGCGAATCTATGCTTATCTCAATTGAAAGATAAACTTTGATTCTAAAAATGGCAAAAAGAGAAGCTTTTCTTTTTTGAAACCAAAGCATCAAAATCGCCTATTTACAACAAGGAGAATGTGCTTATAGTACCCAATCATGAAAAGAATGGAGATTATTATGTCAATTGATATTTATCTCATTTCAAAGATGAATATTGATTCTAAAAATGGTTTATTACAGTAAGGAAAATATGCTTACAATGCCCAATCATGAAAAGAATGGAGATTATTATGCAAATCCATGTTTATCCTATTTCAAAGACGAACTTCGATTCTAGAAATGGTAGAAAGAGAAGTTTTTCTTATGAAACCAAAGGATCAAAATAAATAATCCTAATGAGGATAATGTATTTATGGTGCCTAATCTTGAAAAGAAAGGAGATTATTATGTGGATCCATGTTTATTCTAATTGAGCGACGAACTTCAATTCTAAAAAAATGAGAAGAAGAATTTTTTCTTACGTAACCAAGGCATTAATATCATTTATCCCAACGAGAAAAAAGTGTTTACGGTGCCCAATAGTGAAAAGAAAGGAGATTATTATGTGGATCCATGTTTACCTCAATTGAAATACGAGCTTCGATCCTAAAAATGGTAGAAAGAGAAAATTTTCTTGTGAAACCAAAGCATCAAAATCATTTAGCACAACAAGGAGATGTGTTTATAGTCCCCAATAATGAAAAGAAAGGAGATTATCATGTGAATCTATGTTTATCCCAATTGAAAGACGAACTTTGATTCCAAAAATGGTAGAAAGTGAAGTTTTTCGTATGAAACCAAAGCATCAAAATCGTTTATTACAACAAGGAGAATGTGCTTATAGTGCCCAATCAATAAAAGAAAGGAGATTAATATGTGAATCCATGTTTATCCCATTTGAAAGACGAATTTCGATTCTAAAAATGCTAGAAAATGAGTTTTTCTTACAAAACTAAGCCATTAAAATCATTGATCCCAATGAGGAGAATGTATTTATGCTGCCCAATCATGTAAAGAAAGGAGATTATTATGTGAATCCATGTTTATCCTAATTAAAAGATGAACTTCGATTCTAAAAATGGTAGAAAGAGAAGTTTTTCTTATGAAACCAAAGCATTAAAATCATTTATCATAACTAGGAGAATGTGTTTGCAGTGCCCAATCAAGAAAAGAAATGAGATTGTTATGTGAATACATGCTTATCTCAATCAAAAGATGAACTTTGATTCTAAAAATGGTAGAAAGAGAAGTTTTTCTTATGAAACCAAAGCATTACAACCATCTATCACAACTAGGAGAATGTGTTTACAGTGCCTAATCATGAAAAGAATAGAGATTATTATGTGAATCCATGTTTATCCCAGTTGAAAATCAAACTTCAAATCTAAAAATGGTGGAAAGTGAAGTTTTTCTTTTGAAACCAAAGCATCAAAATCATTTATTACAACAAGGAGTATGTGCTTATAGTGCCCAATCATGAAAAGAAAGAAGATTATTAGGTCAATCCATGTTTATCCCTTCTGAAGGATAAATTTTGATTCTAAAAATGGTAGAAAGTGAAGTTTTTCTTATGAAACCAAAGTATCAAAATCATTTATTAGAACAAGGAGAATGTGCTTATAATGCCTAATGATAAAAAAAAGGAGATTATTATGTGAATCCATGTTTATCCCATTTCAAAGAAGAACTTCGATTCTAAAAATGGTTGAAAAAGAAGTTTTTCTTATGAATGCAAAGCATCAAAATCATTTATCACAACTAGGAGAATGTGTTTACAGTGCCCAATCATGAAAAGAATGGAGATTATTATGTGAATCCATGTTTATCCCTTTGAAAGACAAACTTCGATACTAAAAATGATAGAAAGTGATGTTTTTCCTATGAGGCCAAAGCATCAGAATCGTTTATTACAATAAGGAGAATGTGCTTATAGTGCCCAATCATGAAAACAATGGAGATTATTATGTGAATCCATGTTTATCGCTATTGAAAAATGAACTTCGATTCTAAAAATGGTAGAAAGATAACTTTTTCTTTTGAAACCAAAGCATCAAAATCGTTTATTACAATAAGGAGAATGTGCTAATAGTGCCCAATCATAAAAGATTGGATATTAATATGTCAATCCATATTTATCCCATCTCAAAGACGAACATTGATTCTAAAAATGGCTTACTACAACAAGAAAAATATGCTTATAGTGCCCAATCATGAAAAGAATGGAGATTATTATGTGAATCCATGTTTATCCTATTTCAAAAATGAACTTCGATTCTAAAAATGGTAGATAGTGAAGTTTTTCTTATGAAACCAAAGCATCAAAATCTTTTATCCTAATGAGCAGAATGTATTTATGGTGCCCAATCTTGAAAAGAAAGGAGATTATTATGTGAATCCATGTTTATTCCCATTGAGCAATGAACTTTAATTCTAAAAAAATGGAAGGAGAAGTTTTTCTTATACAACCAAGGCATTAATATCATTTATCCCAACGAGAAGAAAGTGTTTACGGTGCCCAATAGTGAAAAGAAAGGAGATTGTTATGTGAATCCATGTTTATCTCAATTGAAATACGAGCTTCGATCCTAAAAATGATAGAAAGAGAAGTTTTTCTTATGAAACCAAAGCATTAAAATTATTTATCACAACAAGGAGAATGTGTTTATAGTGCCTAATCAAGAAAAAAAAGAAGATTATTATGTGAATCCAAGTTTATCCCAATTGAAAGACAAACTTCGATACTAAAAATGGTAGAAAGAGAAGTTTTTCTTATGAAACAAAAGCATCAAAATTGTTTACAACTAGGAGAATGTGTTTACAGTGCCCAATCATGAAAGGAAAGGAGATTATTATGCGAATCCATGATTTTCTCAACTGAAAGATGAACTTTGATTCTAAGAATGGTAGAAAGAGTAGTTTTCTTATGAGACCAAAGCATCAAAATCGTATATCACAATTAGGTGAATGTGTTTGCAGTGCCGAATTGTAAAAAGAGAGGAGACTATTATGTGAATCCATGTTTATCCCGATTAAAAGTCAAACTTCGAATTTAACAATGATGGAAAGTGAAGTCTTTCTTATAAAACCAAAGCATCAAAATCATTTATTACAACAAGGAGAATGTGCTTATAGTGCCCTATCATGAAAAAAAAAAGAGATTATTATATGAATCAATGTTTATCCCATTTCAAAGACAAACTTCGATTCTAAAAATGCTTGAAAGAAAAGTTTTTCTTATGAAACCAATGCATCAAAATCGTTGATTACAACAAGGAGAATGTGCTAATAGTGCGCAATCATAAAAGATTGGAGATTATTGTGTCAATCCAAATTTATCCCATTTCAAAGACGAACATTGATTCTAAAAATGGTTTATTACAACAAGAAAAATATGCTTATAGTGCCCAATCATGAAAAGAATGAAGATTATTATGTGAATCCATGTTTCTCCCATTTCAAAAATAAACTCCGATACTAAAAATGGTAGAAAGTGAAGTTTTTCTTATGCAACCAAAGCATCAAAATCTTTTATCCCAATGAGGGGAATGTATTTATGGTGCCCAATCTTAAAAAGAAAGGAGATTATTATGTGAATCAACGTTTATTCCAATTGAGCAATGAACTTTAATTCTAAAAAAAGTGGAAGGAGAAGTTTTTCTTATGCAACCAAGGCATTAATATCATTTATCCCAACGAGAAAAAAGTGTTTACGATGCCCAATAGTGAAAAGAAAAGAGATTGTTATGTGAATCCACGTTTATCTCAATTGAAATACGAGCTTCGATCCTAAAAATGGTAGAAGAGAAGTTTTTCTTATGAAACCAAAGCATTAAAATCATTTATCACAATAAGGAGAATGTGTTTATAGTGCCCAATCAAGAAAAAAAATGAGATTATTATGTGAATCCATGTTTACCCCAATTGAAAGACAAATTTTGATACTAAACATGGTAGAAAGAGAAGTTTTTCTTATAAAACCAAAGTATCAAAATCGTTTACAACTAGGAGAATGTGTTTATAGTGCCCAATCACGAAAGGAAAGGAGATTATTATGCGAATCCATGATTTTCTCAACTAAATTATGAACTTTGGTTCTAAAAATGGTAGAAAGAGTAGTTTTTATTATGAGACCAAAGCATCAAAATCGCTTATCACAACTAGGAGAACGTGTTTATAGTGCCCATTCATAAAAAGAAAGGAGACTATTATGTGAATCCATGTTTATTCCGATTAAAAGTCAAACTTCGAATCTTACAACGATGGAAAGTGAAGTCTTTCTTATGAAAGCAAAGCATCAAAATCGTTTATTACAACAAGGAGAACGTGCTTATAGTGCTCCATCATGAAAAAAAAAAGAGATTATTATATGAATCAATGTTTATCCCATTTCAAAGACAAACTTCGATTCTAAAAATGCTTGAAAGAAAAGTTTTTCTTATGAAACCAATGCATCAAAATCGTTGATTACAACAAGGACAATGTGCTTATAGTGCCCAATCATGAAAAGAATGGAGATTATTATGTGAATCCTTGTTTATTGCATTCCAAAGATGAACTTTGATTCTAAAAATGGTAGAAAGTGAAGTTTTTCTTATGAAACCAATGCATCAAAATCGCTTATTAAAACAAGGAGAATGTGCTTATAGTGCCCAATCATTAAAAGAAAGGAGATTATTTTTTGAATCCATGTTTTTCCCATTTCGAAGACGAACTTTGATTCTAAAAGTGGTAGAAAGTGAAGTTTTTCTTACGAAACCAAAGCATCAAAATCGTTTATTACAACAAGGAGAATCTGCTTATAGTGCCCAATCATGAAAAAAAAAAGAGATTATTATATGAATCAATGTTTATCCCATTTCAAAGATGAACTTCGATTCTAAAAATGCTTGAAAGAAAAGTTTTTCTTATGAAACCAATGCATCAAAATCGTTGATTACAACAAGGAGAATTTGCTTATAGTGCCCAATCATGAAAAGAATGGAGATTATTATGTGAATCCACGTTTATCCCATTTCAATGATGAACTTCGATTCTAAAAATGGTAGAAAGTAAGGTTTTACTTATGAAACCAAAGCATCAAAATCATTTATTACAACAAGGAGAATGTGCTTATAGTGCCCAATCATGAAAAGAATGGAGATTATTATGTGAATCCTTGTTTATCGCTTTTCAAAGATGAACTTTGATTCTAAAAATGGTAGAAAGTAAAGCTTTTCTTATGAAACCAAAGCATCAAAATCGTTTATTACAACAAGGAGAATGTGCTTATGGTGCCCAATCATGAAAAGAATGGAGATTATTATGTGAATCCTTATTTATCGTACTTAAAAGATGAACTTCAATTCTAAAAATGGTAGAAAGTGAAGTTTTTCTTATGAAACCAAAGCATCAAAATCGTTTATTACAATTAATAGAATGTGTTTATAGTGCCAAATCATGAAAGGAAATGAGATTATTATGCGAATCCATATTTATCTCATTTATAAGTCAAACTTTCATTCCAAAAAAGGTAGAAAGTGTAGTTTTTCTTATGGGACCAAAGCATCAAAATCATTTATTACAACTAGGAGAATGTGTTTATAGTGCCAATCATGAAATGAAAGGAGATTATTGTGTGAATCCAAGCTTATCCCAATTGAAAGTCAAACTTCGAATCTAAAAATGGTGGAAAGTGAAGTTTTTCTTATGAAGCCAAAGTATCAAAATCATTTATTACAACAAAGAGAATGTGCTTATAGTGCCAATCATGAAAAGTAAGGGGATTATTTTGTGAATCCATATTTATCCCAATTGAAGGATGAACTTTGATTCTAAAATTAGTAGAAAGTGAAGTTTTTTTATAAAACCAAAGCATCAAAATCATTTGTTACAACAAGGAGAATGTGCTTATAGTGCCCAATCCTTAAAAGAAAGGAGATTATTTTGCGAATCCATGTTTATCCTATTTCAAAGACGAACTTCGATTCTAGAAATGGTAGAAAGTGAAGTTTTTCTTATGAAACCAAAGCATCAGAATCATTTTTTCCAAGGAGGAGAATGTAATTATGGTGCCCAATCTTGAAAAGAATGGAGATCATTATGTTAATCCACGTTTATTCCAATTGAACGACGAACTTCAATTCTGAAAAATGCAGAAAGAGCAGTTTTTCTTATGAAGCCAAGGCATCAATATCATTTATCCCAACGAGAAGATTATGTTTCTAGTGCCCATTGATGAAAAGAAAGGAGATTATTATGTGAATCTATGTTTATCTCAATTGAAATACAAACTTTGATCCTAAAAATGGTAGAAATGGAAGTTTTTCTTATGAAATCAAAGCATCAAAATCGTTTATTGCAACAAGGAGAATGTGCTTATAGTGCCCCATCATGAAAAGAATGGAGATTATTATGTGAATCCATGTTTCTCCCATTTCAAAGATGAACTTCGATTCTAAAAGTGGTAGAAAGTGAAGTTTACTTATGAAACCAAAGCATGAAAATCGTTTATTATAACAAGGAGAATGTGCTTATAGTGCCCAATCATGAAAAAAAAGATATTATTACATGAATCTATGTTTATCCCATTTCAAAGATGAACTTCGAATCTAAAAATGGTTGAAAAAAAAGTTTTTTTTATGAAACCAAAGCATCAAAATTGTTGATTACAACAAGGAGAATATGTTTATAGTGCCCAATCATGAAAAGAATGGAGATTATTATGTGAATCCTTATTTATCCCATTTCAAAGCTGAACTTCGATTCTAAAAAATGGTAGAAAGTGAAGTTTTTCTTATGAAACCAAAGCATCAAAATCATTTATTGCAACAAGGAGAATTTGCTTATAATGCCCAATCATGAAAAGAAAGGAGAGTATTATGTGAATCCATGTTTATCCCATTACAAAGACGAACTTCAATTCTAAAAATGGCAGAATGTGAAGTTTTTCTTATGAAACCAAAGCATCAAAATCGTTGATTACAACAAGGAGAATGTGCTTATAGTGCCCCATCGTGAAAAGAATGGAGATTATTATGTGAATCCATGTTTATCCTAATTCAAAGATGAACTTCAATTCTAAAAGTGAAAGAAAGCGAGGCTTTTCTTATGAAACCTATGCATAAAAATGGTTGATTACAACAAGGAGAATGTGCTTATAGTGCCCAATAATGAAAAGAATAGAGATTATTATGTGAATCCACGTTTATCCCTTTTCAAAGATGAACTTCAATTCTAAAAATAGTAGAAAGTGAAGTTTCTCTTATGAAACTAAAGCATCAAAATCATTTATTACAATAAAGAAAATGTGCTTATAGTGCCAAATCATGAAAAGAAAGGAGATTATTATATGAATCTATGTTTGTCCCATTTTAAAGATGAACTTTAATACTAAACATGGCAGAAAGTGAAGTTTTTCTCATAAAACCAAAGTATCAAAATCATTTATTACAACTCAAAGAATGTATTTATAGTGCCCAATCATGAAAAAAATAGAGTTTGTTAAGTGAATCCACGTTTATCCCATTTCAAAAACAAACTTCAATTCTAAAAATGAAAGAAAGTGAAGTTTTTCTTATAAAACCAAAGCATCAAAATCGTTGATTATAACAAGGCGAATGTGCTTTTAGTGCCACATCATGAAAAGAAAGGGGATTATTATGTAAATCCAAGTTTATCCCATTTTAAAAACGAACTTCAATTCTAAAAATAGCAGAAAGTGAAGTTTTTCCTATGAAACCAAAGCCTCAAAATCATTGATTACAACAAGAAGAATCTGCTTATAGTGCGCCACCATGAAAAGAATGGAGATTATTATGTGAATCCATGTTCATCCTATTTCAAAGATGAACTTCAATTCTAAAAGTGGTAGAAAGTGAAGTTTTTCTTATGAAACCAAAGCATCGAACTCATTGATTACAACAAGGAAAATATGCTTATAGTGCCTAGTCATGAAAAGAATGGAGATTATTATGTGAATCCATGTTTATCCCATTTCAAAAATGAACTGTGATTCTAAAAATGGTAGAAAGTGTAGTTTTTCTTATGAACCCAAAGCATCAAAATCATTGATTACAACAAAGAGAATGTGCTTATAGTGCCCCATCATGAAAGGAATGGAGATTATTATGTGAATCCATGTTTATCCTATTTCAAAGACAAACTTCAATTCTAAAAGTGGTAGAAAGTGAAGTTTTTCTTATGAAACCAAAGCATCAAAATCATTGATTACAAAAAAGAGAAAATGTTTATAGTGCCCAATCATAAAAAGAATGGGGATTATTATATGAATCCATGTTTATCCAATTTCAAAAATGAATTTAGATTCTAAATATGGTAGAAAGTTAAGTTTTTCTTCTGAAACCAAATCATCAAAATCATTTGTTACAATAAGGAGAATGTGCATATAGTGCCCAATCATGAAAAGAACGGAGATTATTATGTGAATCCATGTTTATCCCATTTCAACGATGAACTTCCATTCAAAAACTGGTTGAAAGAGAAGTTTTTCTTATAAAACCAAAGCATCAAAATCATTTATTGCAACAAAGAGAATGTGCTTATAGTGCCCAATCATGAAAAGAATGGATATTATAATGTGAATCTATGTTTATACCATTTTGAAGACGTACTTTGATTTTAAAAATGGTAGAAAGTGAAGTTTTTCTTATGAAACCAAAGCATCAAAATCATTTATTACAACAAAGAGAATGTGCTTATAGTGCCCAATCATGAAAAGAAAAGAGATTATTATGTGAATCCATGTTTATCCCATTTCAAAAATGAACTTGGATTCTAAAAATGGTTGAAAGAAAGGTTTTTCTTATGAAACCAAAGAATCAAAATTGTTGATTACAACAAGGAGAATGTGCTTATAATGCCCGATCATGAAAAGAATTATGATTATTATGTGAATCCAAGTTTATCCCATTTCAAATATGAACTTCGATTCTAAAAGTGGTCGAAAGTGATTTTTTTTTACGAAATCAAAGCATTAAAATCGTTTATTACAACAAGGGGAATGTGCTTGTAATGCCTAATCATGTAAAGAAAAGAGATTATTATGTGAATCCAATTTTATCCCATTTCAAAGATGAACTTCGATTCTAAAAATGGTAGAAAGAAAAGTTTTTCTTATGAAACCAATGCATCAAAATCGTTGATTACAACAAGGAGAATGTGCTTATAGCACCCAATCATGAAAAGAATGGAGATTATTATGTGAATCCATGTTTATACCATTTGAAAGACGAACTTCGATTCTAAAAGTGGCAGAAAATGAAGTTTTTCTTATTAAACCAAAGCATCAAAATCGTTTATTACAACAAGAAGAATGTGCTTATAGTGCCAATCATGAAAAGAAAAGAGATTATATGTTAAGCCATGTTTATCCCATTTCAAAGATGAACTTCAATTCTAAAAATGTTAGAAAGAGAAGTTTTTCTTATCAAACTAAAGCATCAAAATCGTTTATCACAACTAGGAGAATGCGTTTACAACGCCCAATCATGAAAAGAATGAGGATTGTTATGTGAATCCACGTTTATCCCAATTGAAAGGCAAACTTATATTCTAAAAATGGCAGAAAGAGATGTTTTTCGTATGAAACCAAAGCATCAAAATCGTTTATCACAAGAAAGAGAATGTGTTTACAGTGCCCAATTATGGAACGAAAAGAGATTACTATGTGAATCCATGTTTATCCCAATTGAAAGATGAACTTCAATTCTAAAAATGGTAGAAAATGAAATTTTTCTTATGACACCAATGCATCAAAATCATTTTCACAACAAGGGGAATATGCTTGTAGTGCCCAATCATGAAAGGAAAAAAGATTATTATGTGAATCCATGTTTATCCCATTTCAAAGATGAACATTGATTCTAAAAATGGTTGAAAAAAAGTTTTTCTTATGAAACCAAAGCATCAAAATCATTGGTTACAATAAGGAGAATGTGCTTATAGTGCCTAATCATGAAAAGAATAGAGATTATTATGTGAATCCATGTTTATCCCATTTCAAAGATAAACTTCGATTCTAAAAATGGTTAAAAGTGAAGTTTTTCTCATGAAAGCAAAGCATCAAAATCATTTATTACGACCAGGGGAATGTTCTTTTAGTGCCCAATCATGAAAAAAAAGCAGATTATTATGTGAATCAATGTTTATCTCATTTCAAAGATGAACTTCAATTCTAAAAATGTTAGAAAGAGAAGTTTTTCTTATGAAACCAAAGCATTAAAATTTTTTATCATAATTAGGAGAATGTGTTTACAATGCCCAATCATGAAAAGAAGGGAGATTGTTGTGTGAATCCACGTTTATCCCAATTGAAAAATGAACTTTGATTCTAAAAATGGCAGAAAAAGAGAAGTTTTCGTATGAAATTAAAGCATTAAAATCGTTTATCACAACAAGGAGAATGTGATTATAGTGCCCAATCATGAAATGATAGGAGATTATTATGTGAATCCATGTTTATCCCAATTGATAGGCAAACTTTGATTCTAAAAATGGTAGAAGGTGAAGTTTTTCTTATGAGACCAAAGCATCAAAATCGTTTATTGCAACAAAAGGAATGTGCTTATAGTGCCCAATCATGAAAAGAAAGTAGATTATTCTGTAAGTCCATGCTCATCCTATTTGAAAGATAAACTTCGATTCTTAAAATGGTAGAAAGTGGAGTTTTTATTGTAAAACCAAAGCATCAAAATAATTTATCCCAATGAGGAGAACGTATTTATGGTGCCCAATCTTGAAAAGAAAGGAGATTATTTCATGAATCCTTGTTTATTTGAATTGAATGGCGAACTTTAATTCTAAAAAAAGTAGAGAGAAAAGTTTTTCTTGTGAAACCAAGGCAACAAAATTATTTATCCCAATGGAAAATATGTGTTTACGGTGGCCAATGATGAAAAGAAAGGGGATTATTATGTGAATTTAGGTTTATCTTAAGTGAAAAATGAACTTTGATCCTAAAAATGGTAGAAAGATAAGTTTTTCTTATGAAACAAAAGTGTCAAAACATTTATCACAGCAAGGAGAATGTGTTTATAGTGCCAATCATCAAAAGAAAAGAGATTATTATGGGAATCCATGTTTATCCTAATTCAAAGATGAACTTCGATTCAAAAAATGGTAGAAAGTGAAGTTTTTCTTATGAAACTAAAGCATCAAAATCGTTTATTACAACAAAGACAATGTGCTTATAGTGCCCAATCATGACAAGAAAGGAGATTATTATGTGAATCCATGTTTATCCTATTTCAAAAACAAACTTTGATTCTAAAGATGGTAGAAAGTGAATTTTTCTTATGAAGCCAAAGCATCAAAATTATTTATGCCAATGTGGAGAATGTATTTATGGTGCCTAATCATGTAAAAAAAGAAGATTATTATGTGAATCCATGTTTATCCCCTTTCAAAGAAGAACTTCAATTCAAAAATGGTAGAAAGTGAAGCTTTTCTTGTGAACCCAAAGCGTCAAAATCATTTTTCCCTAAGAGGAGAATGTAATTATGGTGCCCAATCTTGAAAAGAAAAGAGATTATTATGTGAATCCACGATTATTCCAATTGAACGACGAACTTTAATTCTAAAAGAGGTAGAAAGAGAAGTTTTTTTTATCAAACCAAGGCATCAATATCATTTATCCCATTGGGAAAAATGTGTTTCTGGTGCCCAATGATGAAAAAAAGAGATTATTATGTGAATCTATGTTTATCTCAATTGAAAGACGAACTTCGATCCTAAAAATGGTAGAAAGAGAAGTTTTTTTTTATGAAACCAAAGTATCAAAATCATTTATTACAACAAGGAGAACGTGCTTATAGTGCGCAATCATGAAAGGAATGGATATTATAATGTGAATTCATGTTTATACCATTTCGAAGGCATACTTTGATCCTAAAAGTGGTAGAAAGTGAAGTTTTTCTTATGAAATCAAGGGATTAAAATAATTTATTACAACAAGAAGAATGTGTTTATAGTGCCCAACCATAAAAAAAAAGAGATTATTATGTGAATCCATGTTTATCCCATTTCAAAGGCCAACTTTGTTTCTAAAAATGGTTGAAAGAAAGTTTTTTTTATGAAACCAAACCATTAAAATCATTGATTACAACAAGAAGAATGTGCTTATAGTGCCCAATCATGAAAAGAGTGGAGATTATTACATGAATCCATGTTTATCTCATTTCAAAGATGAATTTCGATTCTAAAAATGGTAAGAAGTGAGGTTTTTTTTTTATGAAAATAAAGCATCAAAATTGTTTATTACAACAAAGAGAATGTGTTTACAATGCTCAATCATGAAACGAATAGATTATTATGTGAATCCATATTTATCCCAATTGAAAGATGAACTTCAATTCTAAAAATGGTAGAGAATGAAGTTTTTCTTATAAAACCAAGGCATCAAAATCGTTTATTACAACAAAGAGAACATTCTTATAGTGCCCAATCATGAAAAGAAAGGAGATTATTATGTGAGTCCATATTTATCCCATTTCAAAAATGAACTCCGATGCTAAAAATGGAAGAAAGTGAAGTTTTTGTTATGAAACCAAAGCATCAAAATCATTTATCCCAATGAGGAGAATGTTTTTATGGTGCCTAATCTTGAAAAGAAAGTAGATTATTACGTGAATCCATGTTTATTCGAATTGAACGACGAACTTCAATTCTGAAAAAGGTAGAAAAAGAAGTTTTTCTTATGAAACCAAGGCATCAAAATCATTTATCCCAACGAGAAAAATGTGTTTACGATGGCCAATGATGAAAAGAAAGGTGATTATTATGTGAATCCAGGTTTATCTCAATTGAAAGACGAACTTCGATCCTAAAAATGGTAGAAAGAGAAGTTTTTCTTATGAAACCAAAATGTCAAAAATGTTTATCACAATATGGAGAATATGTTTACAATGCCCAATCACGAGAAGAAAAGAGATTATTATGTGAATCCATGTTTATCCCAATTGAAAGACGAACATTGATTCTAAAAATGGCAGAAAATGAAGTTTTTCTTATGAATCCAAAGCATCAAAATCGTTTATTACAACAAGGAGAATGCAATTATTGTGCCCAATCATGAAAATAAAAGAGATTATTATGTGAATCCATATTTATCCCATTTCAAAGACGAACTTTGATTCTAAAAATGGTAGAAAGTGAATTTTTCTTATGAAGCCAAAGCATTAAAATCATTTATCCCTATGAGTAGAATGTATTTATGGTGCCCAACCATGTAAAAACAGGAGATTATTATGTGAATCCATATTTATCCCATTTCAAAGAAGAACTCTGACTCAAAAATGGAAGAAAGTGAAGTTTTTCTTATGAAACCAAAGCATAAAAATCATTTATCCCAATGAGGAGAATGTAATTATAATGCCCAAGCTTGAAAAGAAAAGAGATTATTATGTGAATCAATGTTTATTCGAATTGAACGGTGAACTTCAATTCTAGAAAAGCTAGGAGAAGCTTTTTTTATGAAACCAAGGCATCAATATCATTTATCCCAATGAGAAGAATGTATTTACAGTGCCTAATAATGAAAAGAAAGGAGATTATTATGTGAATCCATGTTTATCTCAATTGAAAGATGAACTTTGATCCTAAAAATGGTAGAAAGAGAAGTTTTTCATATGAAACCAAAGCATCAAAATTGTTTATCTTGACAAAGAGAATGTTTTTATAGCACTCAACCATGAAAAGAAGGAGATTATTATGCAAATCCAAGTTTATCCCAATTAAAAGGGGAACTTTGATTCTAAAAATGGTAGAAAGTGAAGTTTTTCATATGAAACCAAAGCATCGAAATCATTTATTACAACAAGGAGAATATGCTTATAGTGCCCAATCGTGAAAAGAATGGAGATTATTATGTGAATCGCTGATTATCACATCTCAAAGATGAACTTCGATTCTAAAAATGGTAGAAAGTGAAGTTTGTCTTATGAAACCAAAGCATCAAAACATTTATTACTACTAGGGGAACGTGTTTACAGTGCCCAATCGTGAAAAAAAAAGAGATTATTATTCGAATCCATGTTTATCTCAATTAAAAGATGAACATTGATTCTAAAAATGGTAGAAAGAGAAGTTTTTCTTATGAAACCAAGGCATCAACATCGTTTATCACAACTAGGAGAATGTGTTTATAGTGCCCAATCATGGAAAGAAAGGAGATTATTGTGTGAATCCATGTTTATCCCTATTGAAAGTTGAACTTCGAATCTAACAGTGGTGGAAAGTTAAGTTTTCCTTATGACACCAAAGCACCAAAATCATTTATTACAACAAAGAGAATGTGCTTATAGTGCCCAATCATGAAAAGTAAGGAGATTATTATGTCAATCCAAGTTTATCCCAAGTGAAAGACAAACTTCAATCCTAAAAATGGTAGAAAGTGAAGTTTTTTTTATGAAACCAAAGCATCAAAATCATTTATTACAACAGGGAGAATGTACTTATAGTGCCTAATCATGAAAGGAAAGGAGATTATTTTGTGAATCTGTGTTTATACCATTTTAAAGACGAGCTTCGATTTTAGAAATGGTAGAAAGTGAAGTTTTTCTTATGAAACAAAGCATTAAAATCGTTTATTACAACAAGGAGAATGTGCTTATTGTGTCCAATCATGAAAAGAAAAGAGAGTATTATGTGAATCAATGTTTATCCCACTTCAAAGACGAACTTCGATTCTAAAAATGGTTGAAAGAAAAGTTTTTCTTATAAAACCAAACATCAAAATCGTTGATTACAGCAAAGGGAATATGCTTATAGTGCCCAATCATGAACACGAAAGAGATTATTATGTGAATCCATATTTATCCCATTTCAAAGACGAACTTCGATTCCAAAAGTGGTGGAAAGTAAAGTTTCTCTGATGAAACCAAAGCATCAAAATCCTTTATTGCACCAGGGAGAATATGCTATAGTGCCCGATCATGAAAAGAAAAGAGATTATTATGTGAATCCATATTTATCCTATTTCAAAGACAAACTTCAATTCTAAAAATAGAAGAAAGTGAAGCTTTTCTTATGAAACCAAAGCATCAAAATCGTTTATTACAATAAAGAGCATGTGCTTATAGTGCCAATCATGAAAAGAAAGGAGATTATTATGTGAAGCCATATTTGCCCCATTTCAAACATGAACTTTAATTCTAAAAATGTTAAAAACAGAAGTTTTTTTCATGAAACCAAAGCATCAAAATCATTTATCACAACTAGGAGAATGTGTTTACAATGCCCAATCATGAAAAAAAAGGAGATTGTTATGTGAATCCACATTTCTCCCAATTGAAAGATGAACTTATGTTCTACAAATGGCAGAAAGAGAAGTTTTTCGTATGAAACCAAAGCATCAAAATCGATTATCACAGGAAATATAATGTGTTTACAGTGCCCAATCATGGAACGGAAGGAGATTATTATGTGAATCCATGTTTATCCCAATTGAAAGATGAACTTCGATTCTAAAAATGGTAGAAAGTGAAGTTTTTCTAATGGCACCAATGCATCAAAATCATTTATTACAACAAGGGGAACATGCTTGTAGTGCTCAATCATGAAAAGAAAAGAGATTATTATGTGAATTCATGTTTATCCCATTTCAAAAATGAACTTCGATTCTAAAAATGGTTGAAAGAGAAGTTTTTCTTTTGAAACCAAAGCATCAAAATCGTTTATCACAACTAGAAGAATGTGTTTACAGTGCCCAATCATGAAAAAAGGAGATTATTGCATGAATCCTGGTTTATCCCAATCGAAACTCGAACTTCGAAACTAAAAATGGTGGAAAGTTAAGTTTTTCTTATGAAACCAAAGCATCAAAATCGTTTATTACAACAAAGAGAATGTGCTTACGGTGCCCAATCATGAAAAGTAAAGAGATTATTATGTGAATCCAAGTTTATCCCAATTGAAAGACGAACTTCCATTCTAAAAATAGTGGAAAGGGAAGTTCTTCTTATGAAACCAAAGCATCAACATCGTTTACTACAACAGGGAGAATGTGCTTATAGTGCCCAATTATTAAAAGAAAAGAGATTATTTTGCCAATTCGTGTTTATTCCATTTTAAAGATGAACTTCGATTCTGGAAAAGATAGAAAGTGAAGTTTTTCTTATGAAACCAAAGCATCAAAATCATTTTTCCCAAGGAGGAGAATATAATTATGGTGCCCAATCTTGAAAAAAAAAAAGATGATTATGTGAATCCACGTTTACTCTAATTGAACGACGAACTTCAATTCTAAAAAAGGTAGAAAGGAAAGTTTTTCTTTTGAAACCAAGGCATCAATATCATTTATCCTAATAGGAATAATGTGTTTCTGGTGCCCAATGATGAAAAGAAAGGAGATTATTATGTAAATCTATGTTTATCTTAACTGAAAAATGAACTTTGATCCAAAAAATGGTAGAAAGAGAAGTTTTTCCTATGAAACTAAAGCATCAAAATCGTTTATTAAAACCAGGAGAATATGCTCATAGTGCGCAATCAAGAAAAGAGAGGAGATTATTATGTGAATCCATGTTTATCCCATTTCAAAGACGAACTTCGATTCTGAAAGTGGTAGGAAGTGAAGTTTTTCTTATGAAACCAAAGCATCAAAATCGTTTAATACAACAAAGAGAATATGCTTATAACATCCAATCATGAAAAAAATTGAGATTATTATGTGAATCCATGTTTATCCTATTTTGAAGATGAACTTTGTTTCTAAAAGTGGCAGAAAGTCAAGTCTTTCTTATGAAACCAAAGCATCAACATCGTTTACTACAACAAGGAGAATGTGCTTATAGTGCCCAATCATGCAAAGAATAGAGATTGTTATGTGAATCTATGTTTACCCTATTTTAAAAATAAACATCTATTCTAAAAATGGTAGAAAGATAAGTTTTTGTTATGAAACCAAAGTCTCAAAATCACTTATTACAATAAGGAGAATGTGCTTGTAGTGCCCAATCATGAAAAAAAAAGAGATTATTATGTGAACCCATGTTTATCCCATTTCAAAGACGAACTCTGACTCTAAAAATGGTTGAAAAAAAAGTTTTTCTTATGAAACCAAAGCATCAAAATCGTTGATTACAACAAGGAGAATGTGCTTATAGTGCCCAATCATGAAAAGAATGGAGATTATTATGTGAATCCATGTTCATCCCATTTCAAAGATGAATTTCGATTCTAAAAATAGTAGAAAGTGAAGTTTTGTTTATGAAACCAAAGCATCAAAATCGTTTATTACAACAAAGAGAATGTGTTTAGAGTGCCTAATCATGAAAAGAATGGATATTATTATGTGAATCATTGTTTATCGCATTTCAAAGATGAACTTCGACTGTAAAAATGGTCGAAAGTAAAGTTTTTCTTATGAAACCAAAGTATCAAAATCGTTTATTACAACTAGAAGAATATGTTTATAGTGCCCAATCATGAAAGAAAGGAGATTATTATGTGAATCCATGTTTATCTCAGTTGAAAGATGAACTTTGATTCTAAAAATGGTAGAAAGAGTAGTTTTTCTTATGAAACCGAAGCGTCAAAATCGTTTATCACAACAAAGAGAATGTGTTTACAGTGGCCAATCATGAAAAGAAAGGAGATCATTATGTGAATCCATGTTTATCCTATTTCAAAGATGAACTTCGATTTTAAAAGTGCTAGAAAGATAAGATTTTTTTATGAGACCAAAGCATCAAAATCATTTATTACAACAAGGAGAATGTGCCTATAGTGCCTCATTATGAAAAAAAAGAGAAATTATTATGTGAATCCCTGCTTATCCCATTTCAAAGACGAACTTCAATTTTTAAAATGGTTGAAAGAAAAGTTTTCCTTATGAAACTAAAGCATCAAAATCATTGATTACAACGAGGAGAATGTCCTTATAGTGCCCAATCATGAAAAGAATGGAGATTATTATGTGAATCCATGTTTATCACATTTTAAAGATAAACTTCGATTCTAAAAATAGTAGAAAGTAAAGTTTTGCTTATGAAACCAAAGCATCAAAATCATTTATTACAACAAGGAGAATGTGCTTCTAGTGCCCAATCATGAAAAGAATGGAGACTATTATGCGAATTCTTGTTTATCGCATTTCAAAGATGAACTTCGATTCTAAAAATGGTCAAAAGTGAAGTTTTTCTTATGAACCCAAAGCATAAAGATCGTTTATTACAGCAAGGAGAATGTGTTTACAGTGCCCAATCATGAAAAGAAAGGAGATTATTATACGAATCCATGTTTATCCTAATTAAAAGATGAACTTTGATTCTAAACATGGTAGAAAGAGAAGTTTTTCTTATGAAACCAAAGCATCAAAATCGTTTATCATAACAAGGAGAATGTGTTTACAGTGCCCAATCATGAAACGAAAGGAGATTATTATGTGAATCAATGTTTATCCCAATTGAAAGATGAACTTTGATTCTGAAAATGGTAGAAAACGAAGTTTTTCTAATGAAACCAAAGCATCTAAACCATTTATTACAACAAAGAGAATGTGCTTATAGTGCCCACTAATGATAGAAAAGAGATTGTTATGTGAGTTCATGTTTATCCCATTTCAAAGACGAACTTCGATTCTAAAAATGGTAGAAAGTGAAGTTTTTGTTATTAAACCAAAGCATCAAAATCATTTATCCCAACGAGGAAAATGTATTGATGGTGCCCAATTTGGAAAAGAAAGGAGATTATCACGTGAATCCACGTTTATTCGAATTGAATGACGAACTTTAATTCTAAAAAAGTTTGAAAGAGAATTTTTTTCTTATGAAACCAAGGCATCAAAATCATTTATCCCAATGAGAAAAATGTCTTTACGGTGACCAATGATGAAAAGAAAGTGGATTATTATGTGAATGCATATTTAACTCAATTAAAAGATGAACTTTGATCCTAAAAATGGTAGAAAGAGAAGTTTTTCTTATGAAACCAAAGAGTCAAAATCGTTTATCACAACAAGGAGAATGTGTTTATAGTGTCTAATCATGAAAAGAAAGGAGGTTATTATGTGAATCCATATTTACCCCAATTGAAAGACAAACTTTGATTCTAAAAATGATAGAAAGTGAGGTTTTTCATATGAAAGCAAAGCATCAAAATCGTTTATTACAACAAGGAGAATGTGCTTATAGCGCGTAATCATGAAAAGAAAGGAGATTATTATGTGAATCCATGTTTATCCCATTTCAAAGATGAACTTTGATTCTAAAAATGGCAGAAAGTGAATTTTTCTTATGAAGCCAGAGTATCAAAATCATTTATCCCAATGAGGAGAATGTATTTAGGGTGCCCAATCATATAGAAAAGGGAGATTATTATGTGAATCCACGTTTATCTCATTTCAAAGAAAAACTTTGACTCAAAAATAAAAGAAAGTGAAGTTTTTCTTATGTAACCAAAGCATCAAAATCATTTATCCCAGTGAGGAGAATGTAATTATTGTGCCCAATCTTGAAAAGAAAAGAGATTATTATGTGAATCCACGTTTATTCCAATTGAATGACGAACTTCAATTCTGGAAAGGTAAGAGAAGCTTTTCTTACGAAACCAAGGCATCAATATCATTTATCCCAACGAGAAGAATGCATTTACAATGCCTAATGATGAAAAGAAAGGAGATTGTTAGGTGAATCCATGTTTATCTCTCGATCCTAAAAATAGTAGAAAGAAAAGTTGTTCTTATAAAACCAAAGCATCAAAATTGTTTATCATGACAAGGAGAATGTTTATAACACCCAAT
Organism: Adansonia gregorii; assembly: GCA_038382025.1. Lineage (NCBI taxonomy): Eukaryota > Viridiplantae > Streptophyta > Magnoliopsida > Malvales > Malvaceae > Adansonia > Adansonia gregorii. The sequence continues at coordinate 5,390 of JBBYHO010225460.1, read as the reverse complement.
CATGAAAAGAAAAGAGATTATTATGCGAATCCAAGTTTATCCCAATTGAAAGAGGAACTTCAATTCTAAAAACGGTAGAAAGTGAAGTTTTTCTTATGAAACCAAAGCATCAAAATCGTTTATTACAACAAGGAAAATGTGCTTAGAGTGCCCAATCATGAAAAGAATGGAGATTAATATGGGAATCCTTGTTTATCCCATTTCAAAGATGAACTTCAATTCTAAAAATGGTAGAAAGTAAAGTTTTTCTTATGAAACCAAACATTAAAATCTTCATTACAACTAAGAGAATATGTTTGCAGTGCGCAATCATGAAAAGAAAAGAGATTATTATGCAAGCCCATGTTTATTTCAATTGGAAGATGAACTTTGACTCTAAAAGTGGTAGAAAGAGAAGTTTTTCTTATGAAACCAAAGCATCAAAATTGTTTATCACAACTAAGAGAATGTGTTTATAGTGCCTAATCCTGAAAAATAAGGAGATTATTGTGTGAATCCATATTTATCCCAATTGAAAGTCAAACGTCGAATCTGACAATGGTGGAAAGTTAAGTTTTTCTTATGAAACCAAAGCATCAAAATCATTTATTATAACAAAGAGAATGTGCTTTTAGTGCCCAATCATGAAAAGTAAGGAGATTATTATGTAAGTCCAAGTTTATCCCAATTGAAAGACAAACTTTGATCTTAAAAATGGTAGAAAGTGAAGTTTTTAAACGAAAGCATCAAAATCATTTATTATAATAAGGAGAATGTGCTTATGTGCCCAATTATTAAAAGAAAGGAGATTATTTTGTGTATCCATGTTTATCCCATTTCAAAGATGAACATTAATTCTAGAAATGGTAGAAAGTGAAGTTTTTCTTATGAAACCAAAGCATCAAAATTGTTTATTACAATAAGGAAAATATGCTTATAGTGCCTAATCATGAAAAGAAAAAAGATTATTATGTGAATCCATGTCTATCCCATTTCAAAGATGAACTTTGATTCTAAAAATGGTTGAAAGAAAAGTTTTTCTTATGAAATCAAAGCATCAAAATCATTGATTACAACAAGGAGAATTTGCTTATAGTGCCCAATCATGAATAGAAAGGAGATTATTGTGTGAATCCATGTTTATCCCATTTCAAAGACAAACTTCTATCCTAAAAATGATAGAAAGATAAGTTTTTCTTATGAAACCAAAGCATCAAAATCGTTTATTACAACAAGGGAAATGTGCTTATAGTGCCAAATCATCAAAAGGACAGAGATTATTATGTGAATCCATGTTTATCCCATTTAAAAGATGAACTTTGATTCTAAAAGTGGTAGAAAATGAAGTTTCACTTATGAAACCAAAGCATCAGAATCATTTATTACAACAAGAAAAATGTGCTTATAGTGCCCGATCATGGAAAGAAATGAGATAATTAGGTGAATCCACGTTCATCCCATTTCAAAGATGAAGTTCAATTCTAAAGATAGCAGAAAGTGAAGTTTTTCATATGAAACCAAAGCAGTAAAATCGTCTATTACAACAAGGAGAATGTGCTTATAGTGCCCCATCATGAAAAGAATAGAGATTGCTATGTGAATCCATGTTTATCCCATTTCAAAGATGAACTTCGATCATAAAAGTGGTAGAAAGTGAAGTTTTTCTTATGAAACCAAAGCTTCAAAATTGTTTATTACAATAAGGAGAATATGCTGATAGTGCTCGATCATGAAAAGAAAAGCGGCTATTATGTGAACCCATGTTTATCCCATTTCAAAGATGTACTTTGAAATGGTTGAAAGAGAAGTTTTTCTTATGAAACCAAAGCATCAAAATCGTTGATTACAACAAGGAAAATGTGCTTATAGTGCCCAATCATGAAAGGAAAGGAGATTATTATGTGAATTCATGTTTATCCCATTTCAAAGATGAACTTCGATTCTAAAAATGGCAGAAACAGAAGTTTTTCTTTTGAAACCAAAGCATCAAAATCGTTTATCACAACAAGAAGAATGTGTTTATAGTGCCTAATCATAAAAAGAAAGGAGATTATTGTGTGAATCCTTGTTTATCCCATATGAAAGTCAAACTTCAAAACTAAAAATGGTGAAAAGTTAAGTTTTTCTTATGAAACCAAAACATCAAAATCGTTTATGACAATAAAGAGAATGTGCTTCAGTGCCCAATCATGAAAAGTAAGGAGATTATTATGTGAATCTAAGTTTATCCCAATTGAAAGACAAACTTTGATTCTAAAAATGGTGAAAAGAGAAGTTCTTCTTATGAAACCAAAGCATCAAAATCATTTATTACAACAAGGAGAATGTGGTTATAGTGCCCAATCATTAAAAGAAAAGGGATTACTTTGTGAATCCATGTTTATCCCATTTTAAAGATGAACTTCGATTCTAGAAATGGAAGAAAGTGAGTTATTTCTTATGAAACCAAAGCATCAAAATCATTTTACCCAAGGAATAGAATGTAATTATGGTGCCCAATCTTGAAAAGAAAGGAGATTATTATGTGAATCCACGTTTATTCCAATTGAATGATGAACTTCAATTCTGAAAAATGTAGAAAGAGAAGTTCTTCTTTTAAAACCAAGGCATCAATATCATTTATCCCAACGTAAAGAATATGTTTCTGGTGCCCAATGATGAAAAGAAAGGAGATTATTATGTTTTATGTTCATCTCAATTTAAAGACGAACTTTGATCCAAAAAATGATAGAAAAAGAAGTTTTTCTTATGAAACCAAAGCATCAAAATTGTTTATTACAACAAGGAGAATGTGCTTATGGTGCCCAAGCATGAAAAGAAAGGAGATGATTATGTCAATCCATGTTTATCTTGTTTCAAAGATAAACTTTGATTCCAAAAATGGTAGGAAGTGAGGTTTTTCTTACGAAACCAAAGCATCAAAATCATTTTTCACAATAAGGAGAATGTGGTTATAATGCCCAATCCTAAAAAGAAAAGAGTTTATTATGTGAATCCATGTTTATCCAATTTCAAAGATCAGCTTCAATTCTAAAAATGGTAAAAAGTGGAGCTTTTCTTATGAAACCAAAGCATCAAAATCATTTATTACAACAAGGAGAATGTGCTTATAGTGCCCAATCATGCAAAGAATGGACATTATTATGTGAATCCCTGTTTATCCCATTTAAAGATGAACTTCAATTTTAAAAATGGTAGAAAGAGAAGTTTTTCCTATGAAACCAAGGCATCAAAATTGTCTATCACAACTTGGAGAATGTGTTTACAGTGCCCAATCATGAAAAGAAAGGAGATTGTTGTGTGAATCCATGTTTATCCCAACTGAAAGTCAAACTTCAAATCTAAAAATGGTGGAAACTTAAGTTTTTCTTATGAAACCAAAGCATCAAAATCATTTATTACAACAAAGAGAATATGCTTATAATGCCCAATCATGAAAAGAAAGGAGATTATTATGCGAATCTAGGTTTATCCCAATTGAAAGAGGAACCTTGATTTTAAAAATGGTAGAAAGTGAAGTTTTCCTTATGAAACCAAGCATCAAAATCGTTTATTACAACAAGGAGAATGTGCTTATAGCACCCAATCATGAAAGGAATAGAGATAATTATGTGAATCCTTATTTATCCCATTTCAAAGCAGAACTTCGATTCTAAAAATGGTAGAAAGTGAAGTTTTTCTTATGAAACCAAATCATCAAAATTGTTTATTACAATTAGGAGAATGTGTTTATAGTGCCCAATCATGAAAATAGATGAGATTATTATGTGAATCTATGTTTATCTCAATTGAAAGATGAACTTTGATTCTAAAAATGGTAGAAAGAGAAGTTTTACTTATGAAACCAAAGCATCCAAATCGTTTATCATAACTAGGAGAATGTGTTTACAGTGCATAATCCTGAAAAGAATGGAGATTATTGTGTGAATCCATGTTTAACCCAATTGAAAGTCAAACTTTGAATATATAAATGGTGGAAAGTTAAGTTTTTCTTACAAAACCAAAGCATCAAAATCATTTATTTCAACAAAGAGAATGTGCTTATTGTGCCCAACCATGAAAAGTAAGGAGATTATTATGTGAATCCAAGTTTATCCCAATTGAAAGATGAACTTCGATTTTAAAATAGTGGAAAGGAAAGTTCTTCTTATGAAAACAAAGCATCAAAATCATTTATTAGAATAAGGAGAATGTGCTTATAGTGCCCAATTATTAAGAAAAAGGAGATTATTTTGTGAATCCATGTTTATCCCATTTCAAAGACGAACTTCGATTCTAGAAATGGTAGAAAGTGAAGTTTTTCTTATGAAACCAATGCATCAAAATTGTTTATTACAACAAGGAGAATGTGCTTACAGTTCCCAATCATGAAAAAAAAGAGATTATTATGTGAATTCATGTTTATACCATTTCAAAGATGAACTTCGATTCTAAAAATGGTTGAAAGAAAAGTTTTTCTCATGAAACCAAAGCATCTAAATCATTGATTACAACAAGGAGAACATGCTTATAATACCCAATCATGAATAAAAAAGAGATTATTATGTGAATCCATGTTTATCCCATTTCAAAGACGAACTTTGATCCTAAAAATGGTAGAAAGAGAAGTTTTTCTTATGAAATCAAAGCATCAAAATCATTTATCACAACAAGGAGAATGTGTATATAGTGCCCAATCATCAACAGAAAGGAGATTATTATGCGAATCCATGTTTATCTCGATTGAAAAATGAACTTTGATTCCAAAAATGGTAGAAAAAGAACTTTTTTTTTGTATGAAACCAAAGGATCAAAATCATTGATTACAATAAGGAAAATGTGCTTATAGTGCCCAATCATGAAAAGAAAGGAGATTATCATATGAATCCATATTTACCACATTTGAAAGATGAACTTCAATTTTAAAAATGGTAGAAAGTGAATTTTTCTTACGAAACCAAAGCACCAAAATCATTTATCCCAATGAGAGAAATATATTTATAGTGCCCGATCATGTAAAGAAAGGAGATTATCATGTGAAACCATGTTTATCCCAATTGAAAGAGGAACTTCGATTCTAAAAAAGCTAGAAAGTGGAGTTTTTCTTATGAAACCAAAGCATTAAAATCGTTTATTACAATTAGGAGAATGTGTTTACAATGCCCAATTATAGAAAGAAAGGAGATTATTATGCGAATCCATGTTTATCTCAATTGAAAGACAAACTTTGATTCTAAAAATGGTAGAAAGAGAAGTTTTTCTCATGAAACCAAAGCATCAAAATTGTCTATCACAACTACGAGAATGTGTTTACAGTGCCCAATCATGAAAAAAAGGAGATTGTTGTGTGAATCAATGTTTATCCCATTTCAAAGACAAACTTCGATTCTAAAAATGGTAGAAAGTGAAGTCTTTCTTATGAAACCAAAGCA
>JBBYHO010225130.1:0-92918 GCA_038382025.1 Adansonia gregorii | reverse complement strand
TTATTTGATTTTTATCTAATATTAAAAAGATATTATCTTGTGATCTTTATCATTCTTTATTATCTTTTAATTTTTTTATCCTTATCAAAAACCCTCATGAAAAGAAATGATCCTTGATATGATTATCCCCAAATGCTAAATTTAGGCTGTATACCCTTTATTTCAAAATCTTAAACCTTAGCTTATATTACGTACCTTGAAAAGCCTATCTTGATCAAGCACGGCTATTTAAATTGATGATCCCATTCTCAAGAAAATTTAATTTTTCTTGAAGGGCGTAATGAAGCATTCAATAAAAAATGTCAAAAAAAGAAATCAAGAGAGGAAAAACAAAGCTCAAAGGTGAGAACCTAGAAATGGTAGTTTAAAGCAAAATAAAAAATCTTAACGTCATCTTTGATACTACCTGAATACCCATAAAAAGAGAAAATCATCCAATCTAATTAGAAGGCTGTTAAGAACCTTAAAATCACAAGATGTCTAGAACCTCTGTGTGTTAAGATAAAAGTTCTAGTTTCCAAGACCTTTACCAGAATGCTTCTTAGAATAACATCCCTCGATTAGGACAAAGCTTTTCTAAACAACCCTTAAGAGCAAGGGTTACTAGCCAAGATTACCATCTGTTAAACTGTTTTATCTGTAAACTGAGAAAGAGTTGTGATAACATATAAAGAAATCCAAGTGGAGGAACGATCATCTCATTTTCTTGGTCAATTTGCAAAAATCCAAACCCGTGTCTATCTCACATCAACTCTTGACCTTATTGTGATAGCTAGCCCTAGCCCTAACATTTTTGGTCAGCCTTTAAGGTCTTTGATCACAATTTATTAATATCATGAACTCTTGACACTTTGTGTCAACATATCACATCTAAATCAGACGTTATCTAAACCAAATTAAATCTCATGTTAAAACTATTAAAAAACTTCAGTTAAACCTTGCCCAGCCGTAGTCGTATTTATTCAAACTCAACCTTGTTTTGATTGAACAGAGTCAAAATCCTACTTTACATCAGAATAAACTTCCACTAAACCAAAACTATCCTAAGTTTTAAGAGATAAGGAAGAAATAGTCGAGTTATGGGTAATTGCAAAATAGCATAGGGCAATCTTAAGGGTCTTTAAAAGATCAACTCATATCAGGCATGTTAACAGTTTTGGAAAGATTTTGAGATGCATTGGAGAAACATTCATGTCATGATTATCAAAGGCATAAATTGCCTAAAAGATTTAAGTTCTTATACCTTTTTGTCAAACATAAACATAAGTATATCATCTTTCTTATCATGAATGAAATGCTATCTTTCTTTTGTAACCCTTTCATCTCATATTTGTATTGCATTGTGTTTTTCATTTGATTAATAGTACTTGATAATCGAAAAGACAAAAAAACCACATGGAGCTTTATTTGCACCATGATTGTTAAGATCATGAACCCTTTAACACTTGATGCATGTCAGTCATGACCATGTGTCAACCATTTTTAGCTTCTAAGAGTCATCCATCATGAAAGGCTATTAAAACCAAGCCTAGCTCATACACTAGTTAAAATTCTTGTCAAGACTCAAACATTAACCTATCTAGTCAAGATACATCAAAAGCTAGGCCAAAGTCATTCAATTCTTAAACAGTCAGCAAAACTAGTTGAACTTATCAAAAAAAGCCATCAAATATTCTGAAATAGGAAAAACAAATCCTCAGATTGTCAGAAAAGTAATAGATACCTAAGTAAAAAACATGGCACATAAATTTGCACCTTGTTAGAAGAACCTATCTGATACCCCAAGTTAAGAAAATAGTCATTCGAGTATCAAATTATCCTAAAAAAGTTACGATCTCAAAGCCATCAAGTATAAAGTCAGTACCTTAAATTATGGCATTAGAAAAATAGTTGTCAGAATCCTCGATCTAAAAAAACTTTCAATTACTACTTACTTATTAAACTTTATGGCATGATCATGTAGTCATATCATCAAGAAATAAGCACTAGCATCATCATGTCATGCATATATATTATTATCACATAACGTCATCCTGTTGGCATCACATCAAATAGAATTCGTTGAGTTTCAAAAAACTCTTTGGTAAAAATCTTTGACATTGAAAATTAGCAAATTTGAAGGCCATTTAACTAAGACCCTTATTTCTTTAAGATATTGCATCATTAAAAGTTAAAGCCTAGTGATGCTAATAGGTTAAATCTAGCTAATTAGCTTTTATCAATAACCTCTATCAAGAAGTCTTTTCAAAGTCTAATATTGTTGGAACAACATGATCCAACTTATTAGCATCTTCATTAAGAATCTTTGTCAAGAAATTTTGTTAAGAACCCTTGTCAAGGACTTCCATCAAGAAAAACTTTTAAAGTTTAATATAGCTAGAACACTATGTCCAGGCTTATTGGCATCTTTTTCAAGAACCTTTGTTATGAACTTTTGTCAAGAATCCTTATCAAAAGCCTTTATCCAAAAATCCTTTCAAAATCTAATATTGTCGAAATGCTGTGATCCAATTTATTAGCATCTTCATCAAGGACTTTGGCAACAACTTTTGTTAAGAATCTCTATTAAGAACCTCTGTTAAGAAATCTTTTCAAAGTCCAATATTGTTGGCTGTGATTTGAAACATTAGCACTGTATCATTTTTTTAATCGAACCTAAAGATAAATAGAGCTTAGGATCATAGTTTAGGTTTTTTATCCAAATCTTGTCAAACAATCCTTTCCAGGTCTAATACTATTGGCCATGATTTGGCATATTGGTATTCTATCATTTTTAAGTTGAAATTAGGGATAGGTCAAGCCTATGATCCTAGTCTTGGTTTTTCAGTAAAAAAAACTTAAACTTTACTTTCTTGCAAAGATCAAAATCACCACCAAAATTATGTTTTATCCTAGCATTATATTAATTTTAGTCTTTATATCGTAGAAATATAAGGTTGCATCAAGCATACCCTCGATGAAATGGTGTTTATCAACATTTGCTTTGTTTTTGATTCTCATCAACAACCAAATAGACATGCTATTTTATTCATCATCAAGACATCAAAGGTCACTATTTGGGGTATCTTTAGGTCCATTTCGATAAGTATAAGTCAATCATCCATCATTCATAGTTGAAGCTAGGTTTACAGGAGCCAAAAGTGCATAAAATCCATATTTGTATGAGTGAGCATTGATATATGGCCTCTAGGTATTGATATATGGTTGTCACATCATCAATACCCTAAAAATCATTATTCGTATCGATATAAAAGGCCATGTTTTTATGCTTTTGGCTTTGTCATTGATACATGAGGCTTTGGTATTAATACATGAGGCTTTGGTACAAAATTAGGTTATTTCAAAGCTAAAATCATGGTTTTATGTTAATGAGTATTGATATAGACCAATTAGTTTTAATATCTAAGAAAATTTTACGCTTGGTATCAATACAAGGCTCATTGTCTTGAGATTGAAAGCTAAAAGTGCATTGAGTATCAATAGAAGGCTCCTTGTATTGCTATTAAAATTTTTTTTGTATCGATACAAAGTTGCTTTTAGCTGTATAATTATGTAAAATTTACCTGATTCATGCCATTTTCACAACTTTTTACTATAGCATCAGAACATAAATTTGGTCATAACCTTAGCCTAAAAAATCATACAAAATCATATATAACTTTCTAAAAATCATATGAACTTTATTTTTGGGCTTAAACATTGGTTATAAAATTTTTAGATGGTCCATTGAATTACAAAGGCATTTCATGTTATAATATGGATTGCTAAACGTCAAGATGGGCCTTACTCACTATATTATAGCTTACGCATGATTTGTTTCTGCTACTAAGGATGTCCATCAACCAATAAAATGTTGAAAGCTCCTTGGTATGATGAGTGATCATATGGTACACATTAAATGTCCTAAATACTCCACCATTACTAAGTTTTTTATGGCTGAGATTAAATCCTTTATAAGATATGTTAGGAGTTCAACCAAAAATGTTAATACAAATTTTACATCATTTTTCACACTGAAAGAATTTTCATTCCCGTAGCTTTCCCTTAGCCCTTCCAAAAGCCATTCTAAAACCCTCTATAACCATCTCTTTCTGCACAAAACACTTTTCCATTGATATAACAACCTTCAAGTGCATCAGTAGCCATAATTTCTTGTTAAATAATAGCAAGAAAATGCAAAAAGGTGAGCTATAAGATCAAAATGTTTTTCGCTCACCACTACCAATAGTGCCTTTAAAGCTTTTAGGGAATATTTGTTATCCTTTCTCCTTTCTTTTACTTATATTTCCATTTTTATTACTCTATCGAGCTCTAATATGCTGACCATGACTTCATCTTAGGATTTCTCATGCATTTTATGGCTTTGGATATAGTAAACTTAGGATTTGTGATGCTTCATTAGCTCTTCTATCATGTTTCTTCATTTTTATATGTTAGTTCAACTTAATGATATGTTTTGATGTTGTCATGAAATTCTAAAAAACTATTCTTCTTTGTCTAAGTATGTTTACATCATTTCCATGGCATTTTCCTCCATGTCATTCCTTAGACTAACATCTTTATGCCTTGTCATGTTTATTTTCTCACATGTTATCATCATTTTCATGCTTCAATGTCATTTTTTATTACTTGAACCTGCCTCCCATATTTACTATCATGAACATCATATTTAATTAATCATGTGTCTATCAAAATGCTTATTTACTGCATATCAAAAATCTATTTTCCTTACATCCTCAAGTTAAGGCCATTTTAACTTTAATAAATGATGATTAACATAAACTTAAGGTTTTCTATTCATTGGTCTTCCAATCTTAAGGAAAATCAAGTTTTCCAAGTTTAGATTTAATGTTTATTGAGGCTAAATTTTCTATTTTCAAAAATAACATGCTTCTTTTATTGTTCAAAGCTGTTTATGCCTTAATCTTTTTGCCTAGAGTTTTGAGGTTGTGACATGGTGAATTGGTTATTTTATTGTCCCAAACTTCTCTGGGATCGTGTAAATGAGCTTGTGAAGACCATGTCACTCATCTCTTTTAGTCTTGGACATTTGGATGTCCATGCCCGAGTTTACTCCTAAGAAACCAAAAATGATAAAAAAATCCCCCTATTTTTGCCTTGATAATATTATAATAACGAATTGAAAAATCATTTTTGAACTATAAACTATTTTTCGTGAATATTATGATATTGTTTCCTGAAAGGGAATCAAATTATCTTTCCAAGAGTATCTTGTTTGCCTTTGGATCATTCTAAATAAAGGAGTTATGATATTTTGAACTAATGTTGTTTGGAATTCCTGAATTAGTGATTTACATTTGTTTTGGGTATTCTAGCCTATAAATGATTTTTTTAAAATTTTAAAATACTGTTCCTAAATATTTAATGAAATTCTCTTTCCAAAAAGATAATTATTTACTATCTGACAATTTTGCATGAGTCAGGAATGATTTTTTGAAGTTTGCCACACCCTTTTCCCCTGCATAAGCTGTCAACATTGCACTGGACTGAATTTCAAAAATTATTTCAACCTGGATGATTTTTTTGAGATTTTTGAAATATTTTTTACATTAAACTTGACTGAGTTACCTTTCTAATGGTACTCACCAAACCCAAAATGTCTGAATTTGCCTAAGATAAAATCAAAAATAAGGATAGCATGATGCTATCCCCTATTTTCAACATTTGTCAAGATCAGTTGATTTTTTTGAACTATCACTCCAAGACATTTCAATGCCTCTAGATGATCCTAATCAACCTTGCTATGTTAAAAACATGTGCCAAATCTCGTAGGCTCAGATCAAGGCATAATTAATCTATGTTTTATCACCTCTGTTTATCAGTTTTCTTTAACTCAAAAATAATCTATTTTATCAAGAATCATCAAAGATGTCATGTTGTCAACAAATCATCAAACTTTTGTCAAGATAAACCTTTTGAACCAATCTCTCGAAAGGTCATCAAAGTTTTCATCTATGCAAATAGTCTAACTTTATCTTTCAAAAATTCTCAAGACTTAATTTTTTCTTCAAATCATTCTGGAATTTTGAAAATTTAAACTTGATTTTCACACCTTAATTAATCTATGGATCGAAACCCATCTCAAAATTGTCAACTTGGTTATTGCTAGATAGCAATGACAATTATGAGGCATATTTTAATTACCTTTCCCCTTTCCCTTTTATTATTTTTCTACAATTTATTTTATGTGATTGTCTCATGTTATCATTTTACTAACATGTTTCCTTTGTGATGATCACTTTATATTCATATTTTCAAAATTGTTTTCTAAAAAAAAAGGCAATGTTTCATGTTGGTATCTCTCCAAGGCTTGATATGAAACATCCAATTTTTAAAATTAAATTCGGATAACATTTTAATAAAAAATCCCTATGTTCCCTATCTCTCTAGGGCTCATACGTGATTTAAATTTTTAACTAAAACTTGGATTTATCTTACAAATTCATGCATGAAAAGGCGACTCTATCAAAATAAAGAGAAGTTAAAACCAAAAAGGTCAAAACCAAGTTAAGATATGGCTAGAAAGGCATTGATTTCGAGCAATACAAGAAGGTTCGTACCTTCTTGCATGTAACCAACTCCTGAACCCAACCTTTGAATCTTCGAACCATGTAGACCATGGAATTGATGTTTCAAGTTTCATAACTCCAAATATTGATTTTGGTAGGCATTAGATCATGCCTAGCCTAAATGATCAGTGGTAACTCTTAGCATTGGCCACTTTGTAAAGACCATCCAAGAGCAGTTAGATGAGTAATTCATCTGATGGTCCCCCTTTTGAGTTACAAAGAAAGTGACCAAGTCAAAATGAAACTTCTTTGTCAAGAATTTTATCACTTCACAGCAAATATTTTTAAATCATGCATGCATCCTAATCCATGAAAGATCTTTCTAAGGGATGCATTACCAACAGCTTGGTGACTCTATTAGGGAAAATTTAGAATGTTAGGCTTATGATTAGCCATGTCTTGTTTAGCCTTAGTTTTTTTAATTTTCAGTCATTATTTAACTATAATCCCCTTTTAGTTTTTGTCCATGCAATCAATAGAGACTAGTTTGCTTGTAAATAAATATCAATTTTATAAATATTGTAATATAAGGGTGAAAAAAAGGTTTAACTATTTTCCTGACACACAATGCACATGCATTTACATTAAATTCCCACCAAACTCCATGGTGAGGTTAATGTCCCTACTATTAGGAGGAAGTAAGCTAACTATCTTTGTGAGTAACCCTTCATACAGGCATAGAAATAACTTTAAGGATGTAAATTACCTATGTCTTGTGTGAGTACCTCTCCCCATTTGCATAGCAAAATACATCCATCAGATCGAACCCTTATCACCAATACTACAATGGGCTTGGGATTGGGATGCCTTGGCTGTCATTTCTGGATAGAGGAACGATTTAGATAGCAACTTAGACATCAACTAAAACCCTATATAGTGAGCTTTATGACCTAAACTATGTCAAACCATATCGAAATGCTACTAGAATAACTTACAGAAAAAAGATACATGGGAGACATTTCTAGCCTTTACTCTCACACGCCATAGTTAAATAGTGATAGTAAATGTACATTGTCACCCTATGCAATGTCAGTGTTAAGACAAGATAATATGTTATTTGATTGATGGCTAACCTTCATTAATAAGTAGGTGATGGCAAACAAACGTCATCACTCATAAAGCAACCATGTCACCCTAAAAAAGTCATATACAACCAGAATAAGCCATTATGCTACTCGAATGGCAGTTTAATGCATATTTTACCTTAGGTGGTAATAAGCGAACATCACTACCTAGCTTGGTTATTTATCCCTAAAAGGTATCATATCTCTCGATAAAGGTAAAACATCAACCCTATAATCTGTAATGTTGTTCGATCGATGGCTTAACACATGTCAAATACTAAGCAATGGTGTATACACATTGTTGTTTAGGTTGTTAGCTTGTCACTTGAGGTAGCATATCTTTTTAGTAAGGGCCATTTTTAACCTAGACATATCATTATGTTGTCCCTGGAAATTTACCTTATCATGATACATGTAATTGTCATGTCTTCCCTTAGGCATCGTAACACCTATTATCAAGGCAATTTCTATGATTTATTTTTGTTCCCATTCTTTTATTCTTTGTTCTTGTTTATATTATTTTATATTGTCAGTAACCTATTTCCTTATTGTTATTTTGATTATCACATATGTCATATCATCATCATTATAAGATAATGGGTTGAAGGTTCAGTGTTTAGCAAGGTGCGTTTGTCATAATGCACTAGTCCACTCCTATCCTCAAGTCTTACAGAGAAGTCAGAGCATGGTTAGAGGGTCGATAGCATAAAGATGAGGATATCCTCAAGGTTGATTATATCTCTATAGTGCATGAAAAATTCAAGGTAATCTCGAGATTTGAAACATATTTGGGTTCATTAGGGTAATGTTGAGAAAGTGTCATTCATAAAAAAAAAGAGACATAGCCCTCTTACTCTAAGTCCAATTTGATGTTGGCCAATTCCAAGCAATATTACAATTTTAGAATACTGATGTTTCACCTTTAATTGAGAAGATTTGGCTCCCCTATCGATGAATACACGATATTGCTCAACATCTAGAAGGCCAAGTTTGATAGCAAAACTTTGTAAATACGACCATTCAAAAAGAGACTAGTACAGATTCTTAAGGCCAAGGAGTCTTGGATCGATGGCCATATCAAGAAAAGGCTAGCACAAATCCTTAGGGCGAAGAAGTCTTAGATCGACGGCCATGTCAAGACAAAAGGGAATTAATAGGTACATTTCTTAGATAGTCTAAAGCAAGCAATGGCAAGTCTAACTGATCCAAAGAAAATTTAAGATGTCTATGCTTTGATGATATATGAATTGCTCATAGTTCTAAAGACCTTAGGTTATGTAGAAGTGGTAGTCATAGATTTTTTTTCTCCCACTTTTGTTGTAACTTTAACCTTACATCTGCCATTATTGCTGAGACCATTCGAGCCTTTAGTTTTTTTAAGAAAATAGTGATAGTTATGTTCATCGGATGTGCCTAGCTCCTTCATCTTTAGCTCCTCTACGGTTTTCGCATCCAAAAAAAAAAAAGGATGATGCATAATTTTTCTAACTTCAACCTTCTCTCTAAAGTCCTTGAGAAAGAATGGCCCTAAAATAAGTCTAAGGAGCAATAGGTCAAAAGAATTTTAGAAATTCAAAAGAAAAAAGTTAATGCAAGGCCTCATGTGTTAGTGTAAGCCATATAAGCTAATCATTATAGCTTGTAAGGCATTAGCATTTAGTGATTTCATGTAATAAAAATATATATTTATTTAATTTTATAGAGGTATTTCTTTATCAATAAGGTATTGTATAATTGCTACAGAAAACTTATATAGATAAAGCCCATGAAACACATTGGCCGTATAATGGAATTCTAAAGAATTGCAATTATCAGATCCCTATGCATGAAAGCCATGTTTCCAAAATTATTTTTGGTCATCATATTGTCAAGACAAGGCATTGACGATGCATAAAGATTAGCATATGTAAGCCTTCATGTATTTGATCTATGCAACAGATCTCATAAGTTAAAGTATAAAGTTACTTAGTGACATCATATCGGTACTTGTTATGGTAACAAGTTCACTGAGCATAACCCAATATAAGAGTTCTATTTGGTTTTTCACTCAAGCATTTATGGAAATACTCTTATGTGTCAGAAGTGTAAGTGATCCTTAAACTTGTGACACTAGATCATCTTGTATGAAGAGTTTCATACTTTGATTCTATCATGAGTAGGTCCACAATAGATGGATGACTATGGTAGGGTGGCTTTGAATATGGCATGAATCATATGATAGGTGAATAAGTGGTCTAAAAAGGACTTATCGCCTAATGTGATACGAGAAGACATATTTCATATGTACTTAGCCTGTATTAACTTAAAGTCCCTGGTGAAGGCTATGATAATTATAGAGTTAAAAGCATAGGGCTTGCATACAACTATAGAATAAGCTAAGAGTAGACATTGAGCCATGCTCTTGCTACTTTTGGGATATATATAATGAAAAGATATTTATTATATTGAGATACTGAACACTGAAGGGCTTTTGAAAACTATATTGACACTTCCTACAAGTAGGGTGCCCACGATGCATTGCTAGATGCCAATCTTAGTCTATAAACATAAAATATTCTTAATTGGGCTATTTTATATATATTACCAATATAATAGGGGCCTAGTGGGTCACATACATAATGATGATTACTAAAAATTAAATTGAGATTGGATTTATATGTCTAATACAAGTAATGGTTAAGTAGGCCTATTTTGAATAAGTTCATATGGGCTAATGGGCAAAATTTTAATTTCATAAAAATTAAAATTTTAAACCTTAGATTATATAAACCCCTGCTTGTTGTCCCATACACCTTAAGGAGAGTACGAAAAATTGGCTAAGAGGATCAAAAGTAAGTGGATTGCATTTTTTCTAGAAACCCTAAAGAATATTGGTGCAATCTTCTTTATTATGGAGGAAAATTAGTTTTTTTTTTTGTTTCTTTGATTATTGAATCAAGATCATTTTGTGTCAAGGCAAGGTATTGAAACCTATGCTACTAGCATGGCTCCTAGTAACAAAATCTCTTCCTTATTGAAGGTTTTTTTGGTCACCTATGTGGATAACTATTAAAGGCTAGATGCTTGGACAGCTTTAGTTTGAGATAGCCATGCTCAATGTTTCTTTTAATTAAGCCATGGAATCGCTGAAAGATTTCTCAAGATTAAGGTACATTTGAATCTTGAATAATTTTTTAGGTTTCTTCATCTAAAAGATTAATCAAGATCTTGCCAGTTGATTCTATTTAGGGAGTTTCAAATTAGTTTCTTTGATTTGTTTCTGCTACCATGTTTATATGTTATTTTATAAAATTTTGAATTCCGATTAATTGCTACCTCGAGATTTCCTATAAATGGTATCAAAGGCTTATTGTGTATTGATTAATCTTGTGTTTTAGTTGTTATCAATTAAAGAATTTATTGTTTTGATGCTATCTTGATCCGTTCTTGAATTTAAAAATTAAAGAAAATTGTTTCTTTTTTATTTTAAAATTTCTAGGAAGTTAATTCATGTTTATTATTCAATTTTAATTGGTTCAAATATGACTTCGTTAATGAAATTGAAATTGGAGTCATCAGTTGACAATTTGGTGTTGAGTAGTGCTAGTTGGCTCCATTTTGATGCTTTAAAGTGGCTGATTTTTTTGGCCAGCCATTGCTGCGATTTTTCCTTGTTTCTCCACCTTGAAAGTGTTATGGAATACTTGCTGGAAAATCAGTTATGATCAAAGTTGAACCCTACCTTAAATCTAATTTTCTCTAAGGTATTAAAATTCTTTTCCCACCTAAATTCCCTCAAATGTAACTCAAGTTTCTTTATTTATATATGTAATTACATTAAGTGTTTGTAAAATTAGGGTTAGTTTGGAATGACTTTGTAGTTTGAAGATGGAGATTTAAGCAAAGGCACTATGAAGCCTGATAGATTGCAAGAAGCTTCTGAAGACTTTGTATGTAATTACCTAGGAACTAACCAAGCAATTTCCTTTGATGGCTTAATAAAATTGCATTAGTTACTAGTCTATAATCATCCAAGTAGTATGCATGATAGTATATATATTTTGTGCAACATTATAAATGCTATGTATGCAAATATGATGAGACCTGAATGATAAGATAAATTGAACAAACCAAATCCCTTGTACAATATTGAGTCCTATGCTTCGCATGATAAAGATGCCTTCCATTATTCATAATAATATACTCATTTTTCGACTAAAAGTGATTTATTAAGTTGCTCAAGGTCCTTTCTGCTTGAATGGCGTGAGTTATATATAATGGGTCTCACTCAACTAACGTTGTATGGTTCGGATGTATTGCACTTGACCATATGATGTTAGAAGCAATGGTTAGGCAAAATATATAAGATGCATTTAGGCAAAGTGTTGGCACCTAGTTAATATAGGCCTTGCGTAAAGATGCAGCCAGTAAGCTATGTTACCTACCTAACTTGGCTTGCTATAATTTATTGAATTGGTTAAGGTTACGACATGTTGAATGGGATCCCAGCCCACTAAAAGTACCCTAAAGAGATTTTCTAATAAGAGAAAGGGCTATTATCGTAAAAAAATTTATGAGAGGACCAATAAAGATTTAATACCTTGTCATCATTGGTTTAATACATGAATAAATAATTAATACTCATTTTATACTAGGTTATTGATAATGGTATTTATACTAACTACATTGCAAGGCATACTTGATGCCATAAGCCCAAACTGTTTTTATTGGTATGTGAAATTGAGAAGTGTTCTCAATAAAAGAAAGGTAGCTGACCTTCACATGATTAACTAAACTATTCTACTATTAATACCACCTTTTGGATAATAGATTTAGGATGCAAATCAATTATGTAATGAGATAAGCCCATTAAAGAATAATAAAAAATTGTGCTTTGATGAGGTAGTTCTCAGAATAGGAAATAGTTCAAAACTTAAGGCTACTACCATCGAAACCTCCACCTTATCATACCTATAAGCATGACTAGGGAACCAAAAGAATGTCTTTGTGTTCTAAGATTGTCTGGAAACATTCTTTTAGTTTCATACATCACTAAGAATGATTACTTCAAGTTTAGGATGAAAGGCAATAGTTGTTCAATTATCCTAAATGATATGGTCCATAGATCAGCCTAATTATAAAATGAGCTATATGTATTGGATCCAGATATGCCATTACTCAATGTGGATGTGAAAAAAGCAAAGATTAATTACCTAAGTAAAACCTATATTTAGTATTGTAAACTTGCTCATATCAATGAGACTTGGATAGCTAAGTTATACAAACAAGGCTATCTAGAACCATTTGATTATGAATCATTTGAAACATATGAATGTTGTTTCCTTAGAAGATGACCAAGTCACTTTTGACTAGTAAAAATGAAAGGGTTGGTGATTTATTAGGCCCTGTACGTTACCTAAAACTCCATAACATAGTGGAGTATCTAAAATGAGAAACCAAACTTTGTTAAACATAGTTTTTTCCATGATGTCTAAAGTGAACCTTTTAATATCTTTTTATGGATATGCTTTTAAAACTATTACTCATATTTTAAATAAAGTTTCATCCAAATCTATTGATAAAATGCCACATGAGATATGGAAAGGTAGAAAGCCAGACTTGTCTTACATTAGGATTTGGGGATATATTGCTCACAAGAAACATGCACTAACTGATAAGCTTAGAGCAAGATTAATAGCAAGATTAGTCAAATATAAGTTTGTAAGGTATCCTAAAGAAATTGGTAGATACTATTTTTATAATCCCAATGAGCAAAAGGTGTTTGTTTGAAAACATAAACATTTTTTAGAGAAAAAATTTCTAGTTAAAGGGTCTAATGGGAGTCAAATTGATTTTGAAGAAATTCAAGAGCCACAAATAAACATTCCTATGGAACCTGAGCCAATAGTTAAAGCGTTAAATACTCAACTTGAAGCTAAAGAACATAATTACTCCATCTATCTGGTAGGATTAGGCAAGCTACAAAGAGATATGAATTTCTCATGGACTAAGATTACTTGCCTTACGATATTGAACCTACCACTTTCAAGGAAGTGATTTCTTACATTGATTTTAATAAATGCTTGAAGCCATGAGACCCTGAATGGATGCCATAAAAGTCAACCAAGTATGGACTTTGGTTGATCCACCTAAAGGATAAAACCTATAGGGTGTAAGTGGGTTTTCAAGAGAAAGACCAACGTAGATGGCAATGTACAATTGTATATAAAACCAGATTATTGGTAAAAGCTTATAATAAAGAAAAAGGTATTGATTATAAAAAACTTTTTCACCAGTTTCCATGGTAAAATCTATTTAGATCATGCTTGTTATAGCTGCATATTATGACTATGAATATAGCAGATAGATGTAAAAGCTACATTCTTAAAAAAAAACCTTGCAACAAAAAGTGTACATGATACAACTTGATGGTTTTATGTCCAAGTCAAACCTAAATTGGGTATACAGATTGATATGGGCTAAAGCAAGCTTTATGGAGTTGGAATATTAAATATAATAAAGTAATTAAAAATTTCACTTCATAACGAATCATGATGATCCATGTGTCTATAAGAAGTTGAATGGGTAAGCTATTGTTTTCTTAGTGTTATATGTTGAAGACATATTGCTCATAGGAAATGATACACCAATGTTACAGGCCACTACGTTCTAGCTGTCAAGATAATTTTCCATGAAGGATTTGGGAGAAACATTATACATACTAAGAATTAATATCTATAGAGGTGGATCAAAAAGACTATTTAGCTTATCCCAATCCATTTTGGCTAAAGATGTTTAGGATTGGAAACTCTAACAGAAGAAACTTGTCTATGGTACATGATGCACATTACTCAGACAAGTTATCCTAAGACATTAGATGGAAGGACACGTATAGAGGGGTTGAACCTTTTGTTAGAGGTTATACTGATGCTAGCTTCTAGTATAATTGAGTTGATAGCACATCACAAAGTGGTTTTGTATTTACCCTTATTGGTTTTACCAAACATGAAAAGACTATAGACATAACAACTATAACTAGATACATCCTATGAATAAGACCATGTTAGGGGAAGTTTCGATAGGTAAGTCCATTGGATGAACATGATATGTTTTTGAGCATTGCTATTATGATAACAATAGAGCAATAGCACATGCCAAGGAACCAAGGTCTCATCATAAATCCAAACATGTGTTGTAGTGGTATCATGTCATTAAAAACATTATATAGAGAAGTGATGTTAGTAGGGATGGATACCCATCAAATAATACTCAACTGATCTTTTTACTAAAGTTCTATCCCAACAAAAACATGATCGTCACATAGAGAGTATGGGAGTTAGACATATAGGCGATTGGCTTTATGCTAGTGGGAGATTATTAGTGTAAGCCTTGTAAGTTGATCATTGTGGCTTATAAGGCATAGCATTTAGCGATTTCATGTAATTAAACATTATATTAATTTAATGTTATAAGGGTATTTCTTTATCCAAAAGGTTTAATTATTAATTGTTGTAAACAATTTATGTGAATAAAGCCCATGAAACATATTAGCCTTGCAAGGGAATTATGAAGAATTACAATTATAAGATCCTTATGCGTCAAAGCTATATCACTAAAAATGTTCTTAGTCATCATATAGTCAAAAAAAGGCATTGATAATGCACGAAGGCTGGCATATGTAAGTGTCCGTGCATTTGATGCATGTAACTGATTTTGTAATTTGAAGTAAAGAAATACTTGCAAGCATCATATAGGTGCTTATTATGGTAACAAGTTCACGAAGCATGACCTATTCTAAGAGTTCTATTTGGTATTTCACTCTAGCGTCTAAGGAAATGCTCTCATGTGCTAGTAGTTTATGTTCCTTAGACTTGTGATGCCTAGTTATCTTGTATGATGAGTGTCATGCTTTGATTTCATTATAAGTGGTCCACAATGGATGTATGCTTATGGTAAGGAGGTTTTAGGTATACCATAAATCATATGCTAAGTGATTAAATGGTCTAGAGAGGATTCATCACCCCAAATGATATGAGGGGGCATATCTCACATATACCTAGCCCTTGTTAACTCAAAGTCCTTGGCCAAGGCAATATTGATTATGGAATTAACACATAAAGGTTGCATAGAAATATGGAATAAGCTAACAGTAGATACTGAGCCATGCTATTGCTAATTCTAATATATATGATGAAAGGATATCTATTACATTGAGATGCTAAACATTGAAAGGCTTTTCAAAACCATATTGACACTCTCTGCATAATAGGTGGCTATGATGTATTGCTAGATACCAATCTTGTTCTATAAATATAAAATATTCCTAATTGGATATTTTATATTTATTTCCAATATGATGGTATATAATGCATCACATATGAGGGTGATTAGTAGAAATTAAATTAAGATAAGGTTTATATGTCTAACCCAAGTAATGGTTGCACATAATAGATTTAAATAAGTTCCTATAGGCCAGCAGCAAAATTGTAATTTCTTAGAGATTAAAATTTTTAAACCTTGGACATATAAACCCATCCTTGCCATCCTATATACCCTAAAGAGAGCTAGAAAAATTTGCCAAGAGGATAAAAATAACTGGATTGCATTTTCTTTGGAAACCTTAAGGAATATTGGTGCAATCTTACTTGTTGTAGAGGAAAATTGTTTGCTTTTGTTTATTTGATTATTGGTTCAAGATCTTCTTGTTCCAAAGAAAGGTTTATAAAACTAAACTACTAGCACGGCTCCCGATAACAAAGTCTCTTTCTTATTAAAGATTGTTCATGTCACCCACATGGATAACTGTTAAAGGCTGGACGCTAAGACAGCTGTGGTTTACGACAACCAGGCTCAATGTTCATTTTAATTGGGTAATCAATAAAAGACTTCTCAACATTAAGAAATGTTTGAATCTTCAATAGTTCTTTAGGTATCTTAATCTAAAAGGTTAATCAAGATCCTGCGAGTTGATCTTATGTAAAGAGTATAGGATTAGTTTCTTTTATTTATTTTTAGTACCATGTTTATATGTTATTTTATAAAATTTTGCAATTTGATTATTTATTGCCTTGACATTTCCTACACTGTGGATGTCCCCTCAATTAATCATAAACAAATGTAGGGATCATACTTGCGTGCCACTTATGAGGTGTGCAAAAGCACCAGTTATTGTAGTTCTATAACAGTTTCTATGCTAACAATTCATCCCATTCTTTGTAAACCTTGAGTACATGTGATTTGAATATGGAAAAGCCAACTACAAGTTAAAGGTTTAGTTAGCTTTCATGCTTGGAAATAGGCCTGCTACATAGATATTAGAAAGGAAGCACCATGATTGCGAGGTATAGTGAATAGAGGATCCATCGCATTGATGATGCTTTACCACTACCCAATGTTTAGACATCGTAGGTCCACACGGACAAGCCTCAATCTAAGGTCGAATTACTTAGATGAGAAATTGAATAGGAAAAGGCTACCTTTTATATAGGAATTACTCAGCTAAAAAAGGAAAAAAAAAAGTCAATTGAGATGGACATCTACCTTTAGGATGGAGAGATGAATCAAGTGGTTAATAAGCGAGATCACTTGAAGAAAGAGTTTGATAAAAGACTATGTGGGATTTCAAAAATGAAATAAGTATTGCTGCATTGGTAAATCATCAGTCGAATGGGAAACAAAGCTTGCTACCTTTAACAAAGAACTGAATCAGTGGAAGGAAAAGGCTAACGTCACCTAAGAGAAGCTTGTTTAGGCTTGCGCTCTCATGATAACCTACCAAAAAAGGAAAAGACATCTTGAACCTTAAGTACAGGACTTAAGAGTAGATCATGTTAAGGATTCAAAATCTAGAACATTCCTTTCAAGCTTGTAAAGAACAGATTGATGAATTAATAAAATCCTTTAAAAAATGAGAACAAGAATGGTAAGAGATGGTTAAGCAAGCTCGCTTGAATTATCAATAGCGTCATCACCACCTCACCGAGCAAATCTTGGTAGCCTAGACTAAGGTAGATGACATGATTAATATAACCCAATTTTTAAGGCAAGACATTATTCCCATTGAAAATCAAGAATAAAAAGTGCTGAGTTTCTTAGAGCACATGATTAAGCAATGTAATTTTGTCAGATATTTTTGAATATAACCATATGTAATCAAACCTTATTTGTTGCTTTGTGAAATATGCTTTCGGTGTAGCTATCCTTGAGCCAATTGTCTTTCCTACATCTACATAACTATTTTAATTTTTTTGATGCTTTATTCATTTGTCTATGTCAATAGTTCATTGTCATAATTTCATACTTATCATTATTTCTTCATAAATGATCATTAATGAACACATGTCATAAGAGCCTAATGCAAGAATGGTCATAAAAATCAATGGATTCTAAAACTAAACAGGGGGACCAAATTATCTCATACCACTATAATACTCATCGTCATAAACAAATCATGGAGAATGATCACCAAGCATGTGTAGAATGACCCACATTAATGTATAAAGAGTTACAAGACCAGATGCTTCACTGATAAGATAGCATACATGCATAAATCATGAAGCTCGTGAAGTTAATGATTTGTCTTCATTAAAGAAAAGGGATAGACCAGTGTTGTAGATACTAAAAAAAGTCAGCTAACCAAAAAAATCACCACACCACTAGTATTTAGGCTGCCCATGAAATGACTTATCAAGAGCACTAACCCAACATAATGCTAGTCCCGCAAGAACCACCAGTGATTTATCTAATCCCCATGGTGGCAAATTAATTTGTCTGAAGATTTTAAAGGGTGAATATTAGAGTCTCCCTAGCTGATCCTATAAAACTTAACCGTAATGATAAAGAGAAGATAGATGGTCAGAAGTTCGCAATGTCTACTTACGAAATGAGCAAGTATCAGCTTTTGGAGAATTGTTTCTAAGCCATCAAGAAGAGCGACAAGTTCAAAGCTATTGACACAGAATCTTTGTCTTTGGTGTCTAACCTTGTCATTCCCTTAAAGGTCAAGGTACCAAAGCTTGAAAAGCATAATAGAACTACTAACCTCATCATGCATATTCAAATGTACCTTAATAACATGGCTAGGTAAAAAAAAGACAAAAAGCTCCTTATCCATTATTTTTAACACCATTTGACTAGGTGGTTGCTTAATGGTACATCAAGCTCGATAATATTAAGTTTCAATCATGGGTTAACTGTAGATACCTAATTTTTTGTTCGAGTCTTTTTTCATAGCCCTAAATATAAAAACTCAAAATCTTGCAGTTGGTTTAGTAAATGGCAACCTCAACCAAGCAAACTGAGCATTTGCAAGACCAATTTTGTCATACTTAGTAGTTATGCATGCAAGTGACAGAAAAATGCAGTTTTAGGGGTCATTGAGGATAAATCTTGGATAAAAGGATAAATATTGAAGAAAAAATTTGGTTATTAAGTATTTTCTTTCAGTTCTTCAGATTATATAATGGTCAAATTACTCACTTTTAGAAAATTTTCAAAATTTTTATGTGAAATTTTCGAAGTTGACCATTGTATATTTTTACTAACATCTGTGCAGTATTTATGACAATACTTACTTCAAAAAATAAAAAAAATATTCAAGGAAAATGTGTATTGGTATTTTACACCATGAAGTATCAAATTGTCAATTTTATTATTTAATTTAAAATTTTCACAATACCATAAATATTTTGCTCATGAAATTTTTTAGGTAAAATTTATTTCAGATTTTAAAATTCCAACTTTTTTTTTTGTAAATTAATATCTTGAATAATAGGTTGAATTCAAGTTATTTTTACGAATATTTGACCATATTCTTTAAATTTTCTCCACTCCAAAATATGAATATTTTATTTGTAAAATTTCTCGATAAAATTTAAAGTTTTAAATATTTTCAAATATTTCAATAAAATATCTTGGATATAAATTTTTAAAATTTTGATTCATTTTTATGAAATATGATTTTCATCCAAAAGGGTTTTTACTCATAAATTTTTAGGAGTTTAGAACTTTTAATTAATCTTTGTTCTTACCAAAAGATTATTTTAATTCTTTTAGACCGAAAATTTTCATATAAATATTTAATTAGGCCTTTTGCATGATTAAATTCGTAATTGAATTTATCATGTGAAATTTCTTTTTTTGAGTTTATAATTTTTGATTTCTTATAATTTAATCCTTTCACTTTATTATTTTCATCTATAAAGAATATCTAAAAAAATAAATTAAAAACTAAAAAAACTAGAAACATTCAGCCAAAGGGGTTTTGTCCCACCTCGAGTGAATTCTTTTCCCTATAAATAGGAGAAGGATGGTTAAAGCTAAGGTTTAATGGTTTTCCAAGCAAAATATTGGTTAAAATACTTAAGAAACAAAATCAAGTTTTTCATACTTGTAAGGTATAAACAGTTAGAAATTTTTGGTTTTTCTTCATTTCACTCAATGTTTTTTCCTTTTAGTGATCCAAAATCATGCTTTAGCTTATAGATTTTAACCACTGTTAAAAGATAAAGAAAGATGGCTATGAACAATTTTTTTAATTTATTTGTTTTGTTTAATACTTCTTAATCATAGCTTGATTTTCTTCATGAAATATGTTGTTGCTTTTTTCATATATATATATATATATATATATGTTCATTTAATATTATATTCCTTGACCTTTTCATGTTAATATGTTGATAAAACATGTATATATGCTTGCTTTATTATTATTTTTTTTTTACTTTTCTAAGTTTGGTTATGCATATTTATGCTGATATTCATGATGTTATGTTGAGACACAATTATTTTCTTGTTGTTATGGATATTGATCGAAACTCACAGTGGCAATGGATTTAATTTTATTTATTATTTTTGTGATGATTTTTATTATTTTATAATTTTTAGACGTTGTGGATACTAAAAAGTAATTTTCCTAAAAGTTTTTAGGCTTTTATTGATGTTTCCCTACCTTGGCTAAACCAGACAAAGTGATTTGATGTTGTCTTCAATTTTTAAGCTATTTAGAAATTATAAAAACATAATGACTAAATTGTAAAACTAAAAAAAAAAATTTCAATGCCTTCTATGCTTAGTCGAGAGATTCATGTACCCCTAAGGTGTGTTTAAAGTATTTTTAACATGTTAACATATATTTTTTAGCCTTTAAAGGTCTTTATGCAATTTTAGAAAGCATAGGGGGTAATTTCCAAAATTTGAAAAAAAATTGATCCATGGTTGGAGATGTGTGGCCGAATGCTTGTTGTGACTTTTGGTATGATTTCCATGATTTTTTGTGATGTGTTTGGTGCTTAGTTGTTTATTTTATGTATGGACTAAATTGCAAAGTCAGCAAAGTTTAGAGTCTATTTAGAAAACCTTGCATTTTAGGTCAAAACGATCTTTTCCCATATCAAATTACCCATTGGGTATTTTGGTCATTATAGGAATTTTTTTACATTTTTAGTCACTTTTGGGCTAATATTTAATTGCAAAAAATTTAAGGATTTGGTTGTAGTTTTGCATTTTAGGTCACCTTTAATATTCAAGTTACCCATTTAAGGTAAATTGTCATTCCTATCATTTTTAAGTCATTAGGGTTACCAAGATGATTTCATGACTAAGGTAGTCTTTAAGGGTATTTTAGTAATTTCACCTTAGAGTCGAGTCCTATGTAATCATCAAGATTCTTTCATGATACAGGTGTTCATTAGGGATTGGTTTGACTTTTATGATCATTTTTAGTCTTTTATGATCACTTTAATGTCAAAGATATATTTGAGGGACATTTTAGTAATTTTGCATTTAAACCAAGTCTTTTAGAGTTACTAGGACGCTTTCGTGCCAAGGGTACTTTAAGGACATTTTGGTCTCACTAACCACATTCACGTTCTTTAAATGTAATTTCGTATGTGAAGTCACAATCATGCCATAGGACATATATTACTGTTATTATTATTTTTAATAGAATTGAAAATTTTTGAAAATTAAGGTAATGTTTTTGAGTTAAAATAGTAAGTAGAATTTCTCCAACATATAAGAGGGGTTCTATGGATTATTTTAATAGCGAGATATCCTTTTCAAAATGAAAGATTTTTCAAATTTTATAAAAATAAAACCTTTCATATTCCTCCAGTCCTTCAATGGGGTACGTAAGACATTTTGATTGCTAAAATAAAACCTTTCATGTTCTTCTGGTCCTCCAATATAGTGTGAAAGATATTTTAATCATTCATATTCCTTTGACTCTTTTATGGGCTATGAAAGATCTTTTGATTTTCAAAAACGTTAAAAAGCCAATTTTCTCTAACATAATAATAAATTTAGACTAGAGAAATTTTGAAATATGAGAATCACAATTAAATATCAAATACTGAAACTTAATAAATATCAAAATTTAAGTTAACAAGTAATTAATAAGGTATCAATTTTTGAGAATCATGAGAGGGATCGATTTAACCAATTCTTAAACTTCTCATATGGTTTTTGGTACTATTGTAGATCTTTAAGTGTGTTTTTATGGGTTTCATAAGCCTTAAAATACAAACTCTAATAGGTAACCAATCTCACATAGTCAAAATAGATTAGTGGTAACTCTAAAATAAATAGTAATTTTGTAATTGCTACTTACGATTAAGTAGTTGAATCATCTCGATGATCTACTCTCCTAAAATAAACAATAATAATATGGCCTGTAGAATTAAAAGAATAATGGTATGCAGATATATAGGAATAAGGGGTAACTTGCCTTTTAAGCAACACTGGTCAATAGTCATATCCAGGCTATGTTGCGATAGCTTACCAACTCCATTAGGGATTAATTAGAAAGCTAGGCCTAAAATTAAACATGTGTTAAGTAAATTTTGATTAATTTAGTTTCAATCAATATTTAATTATGATCTGGATGTTTCCAAAAAAATATTTTCCTTTTATTTTGCACTAATCCATTTTTGTGTTTCCTTTGTCTTTTAGGGATTTAGGATATAGTTTTATTTTCCATGCTATGTCATAAAATGTTTTGTTTATCCTTTCTCACACACTAAAAGCATACAGAAGTTTCTCCTCTAGATCTATGGAAGGGACATAGCTAACCTAATATTTTAGGAAGGGATGAAATAGCTTTGCCTTCTGAGATGTTAGCCTTTGTCTAGGCTAGTGAAAAACTTACCAAGTGTAAATTCCTACGCGTGCCCAAAGTGTTAGCCTTATTACAGGCATGGAAGATACTCCCACTTGAGTTAAATCCTTCCTGACATAAACTGGCAATAGGTAGGGATAGGGTACCTTGTTACTTTAGTTTGAGCTCGAGCAACAATTCGAGAACCCGTTAGAGTTTAATTATATTGTAAACCTTAATAACCTCCAAATTGAAACCATGCCCAATGTTAGATGTCACCAAAAAATTAAGAACATGCAAAGGGATAAAATTACCTTCTTTTCTCTATTTTTACTTCCCATCTAAATATTTATATTTATGTGGATTACTTAGATAATTTATTTGGAAAATTTATAACTTTCATTTATAATTGTTTTGCTTTTCATTTTGAAATTTTATTTGGATTTTATATTTTTATGGACAATGACTTATTTTCTTTTTTTTCTCTCTCTCACTCTATTGTTCATATGCATATATGAATACTTTCTTTAAAATAGAATTTCAACTCGTGTTAATTTTCATCTAACTTTATGGCTAAATGAGTACATGCAATAACTATTTCCAAAGGCTTTTAGGAGATTCGTATTGAATCAGAACTGGATCAGAAAAAAGCATACAATTGTATAGCGAAGGTTTTTGTATCTGAGTCATTGAAAATCACACATCTGGACCTTTGTTAGAATAATTTGAAAAAGTTAGTGGAGATAGGGGATAGATGGGAAAATGCAATGCAAACCTAATTTATTGAAAACTATGTCAGATTATACTCCTCTTCAAGATAGAAATTGGTGAAGAGTTGCTCCGAGCTATAATCGAGTTTTAGGATCCATCATTTCGGTATTTCTTGTTTGACATTATGATATGACTCCAATAGTGGAAGAGATTTAACTTTACTGGAACTTAAAACTTTGAGCACAAGGCCTATTTACTATAAAAAAACATAATCTAATTAATTTCCTTAAAAAATTAGGCTTCTTGACATAGAATTTAAATTAACTCTTCAGTATATCAAATAAAAGAGGAACACTAGTGTTATCTCTTGGTAGTCTTTACGGGAATACATCCGAGAACATGTTAACACTAAAAAGGATTTTGACACTTTGTCCTAGCTATATACAGGTTGGTTTTCTTCTTAAGAATATTAGGACATATAAAAGCTATAGTGATGGACTTATTCGGCTAGTTAAAAGGGAATAGACATCTAACTCCAACTATTCTAGCTGATAATCTGAGCATTGAATGCATGCAAAAAAAAGGTTGAAAGAGATTTTTTTTAGAGTGCTATGTTGTTGTATATTTAGGCTCGAAGTCATTTTTAGGGTGAAAGGGTAAAGTCAAACCTTAGTTCTTGTATTTTATCTCTCTTCAGGAGTTCATCAAGAAAGAATGGCCCAAGTAAGGAACAAAGAATCAATGGGTTGAAATATTCAAGAACTTGGCTGCTGATAATATAACATGGAGAGCACATTGCTTTTCATCAAAACCCTTTGTCTATTAATGTAGGAATTCATTTTTTTGCCTTTGCTTAGAATTTGGAGCACCTTGGGGTATGCAACATTGTTAGTACGAATACAATATAGGTCACATTATTTTATTCCAATGACTTTAAGAATAATTGGTGAAGATCTTGAATACCAAAAGGAGGGTTATAGAAAAATGCTACAGCCAACTGCTTTGAAATGAAGGAAATATATAAGTTTAGGTTGCATATATATATATGTAGAACAGACTGCACCTGAATATAATGCCTGGAGGAAAATCCAAGCATAAAATATGATAATTTTTGGTATAGATAAAGTCATTCCCCAAGTCCTTATTCTACCGGAGCATGTTTTGCTTTTCTAGGTCCATCTGATCAAGGAAGAAGCTGCAAAGAAGCAGAAAAGAATAAGAAATGAAAATCAGGTGCTTCAAGTAAAAGTTGTATAAATAGAAATAGAGATGAAAAACATAAAAGTTGTGAGAATAAAGAAAAAGTATAATAATATGAAGAAAGACTGGGTAAAGTAGAACAAAAAGCTGAAGCTTGCTAGGATATCCTAGAGTTCCAGTAAGACTTCTAAGGGAATAGCCAAAGCCTTGGAAGGAGAAGTTAGAGAAGCCATTTTGAAAAGAGAAAGAAATGAGTATATTGATACTCATCTCCATTTGAAAAGGTCTCTTAAGAAGAACGAATGGCTCAAAGCTACTTTGGATCAAAAACTTGGAAGGGTATCTTAATTGCTTAAAGAAAGGGAAGCCCCTACAGTTATTATGAAGATAGGACTAGAATTACAATAAAGATAAGATGATTTTGAGCTTTGGTATAAGCTTACCAAGATATGGAGGCATATTAGGATGACAAATTATGGTGGGCCAAGGATGAGCACAAAAGAAGGGAAGTTGGATGTATAGGCTAATAGATATGTATCGATCATTTCACAAAGCAAATTCATTTAGGCATTATCCAAACTAGAAAAATTATGGAGGTTGAGGTCCTATAAAGATAGATTAACCCTTTAGGGGAACATAGATACATTGTATTAACATTTTTATGTGTGGCTCAAAACCAATATGAGTAAGTTAAGACCTTTTTTAGATGCAATCCATACATGATCAACAATATGAATTTGTAGTTCTCTAAGAAGTTAATGAAAATTTTCAAGTTTGGGATCTTTTGCTAAAGCAAGGATTCCTATAATTGCATTTATATATCCATCTGTTTATACCACACATACATACATCATGAATGCATACATAATTATACATTTATTAATTTCACCAATTCATAAATAAAAAAACTTAAAAGAAATTTAGAAGTTTTAAGGTTTCAATATTGCAAATTTAGAGAGACTGATTGAGTAATCATCTAGCCATCAGTACTATACTGAATATAGAGCAAGAAGAATGGTTAAAGACCATTTATCTAGACTGAAAGATTAGAAGAAAGTCAGCATGAGGCTTAAGCAGCCATGATGAAAAAATAAGAGAAACTACAAGCAAAAATCACAAAAATGATGGAATTGCTAATAGTAAGGGAGCTAGTTTATTGATAGGCAGAAATTGCTATTGACACTCCAATCAAGGGATCTGAGGGGTACCAATTGAGGATAGCAAACTAATGCTTAAAATGTACAAACATCAAATACCCAAAATGTGCAATGAAATGTCCCCACAGCTAATCCTCCACCCATTATTATTAACCTTGATGCAGCTTCACAAGGGGTAGATATAAAAACCATAGCTATAGAAATAGGAATAGATAGTTCCTAACCATGGTAAAAAAGAAAAGAAAAAAATAGAAAAGCAAAAAGCTTGTAGAATCAAAAATGGAAAAAGTAAATTATAGCTTTTAGAAAGGAGGCTTAAAGCTATAGAAAAGGTTAAACTCCGTAGCAGTGTTAATGTTAAAGACCATAGCTTGGTCCCATATTTGGTCCTTCATCCAAAGTTTAAAATGCTCAAGTTCGAAAAGTATAGCGGCACTACATCTCCTCCAACACACATTAAAATTTTCATTCAAAAAATGGTTAGATATGCATAAAATGATAAACTTTTTATTCGTTGCTTCTAGGAAATCATATCAAGATTAGCACTGCAATTGTATAATGTTCTAAACTGTACCCAAATTCAATGTTGGATCGACTTGGCAAATGCATTTCTGCAGCAGTATAAACATATAGTCAAAAGGGCACCTGATAGGCTAACTCTACAAAATATGAAGAAAAAGCCTAAAGAATCTTTCAAGGCATATGCACAAAGATGGAAATATATACACTTTTAGGTTCTACCTACATTAACTAAACCAAAAACCACAATGCTATTCATAAACACTCTATGCCCTTCATACTATGATAAGTTGGTAAGGAATGCGACCAATAACTTTGCCAACATAGTTATATTTGGGGAAATGATTAAAACAACTATCAAACTTAGAAAGATTGTAACTGGTGAATCTTCCACTGCAAAAAAAGTTAGGTCTAGGAGAAAAAAGGAAGAAGCCTTATCGTTAACTATGTCAATCAACCAAATCGTTAAAAACCTTACCTTTATTATTAGAACCTAGGTCAGCAAGCCTAAAATACATATTCTTTTAATCTACTCCAAGCTCTACTTTATCGACCCCATGAATCACCATCCTAAATCATCCTTAAAATCAATTTAGGCCAAATGTTAATTAATCAGCCCAAAAACCTAATCAAACCAGACCTCGATATAAGCCTTTTACTTATTCTTATGAAGAAATCTTTGATAAAATTCTTGAGGCTTGATTGATAGCCTCTATTTTTACCAATTAGTTAAAGGCAATTTTCTTAGCTTATAGGACCCAATTATTCACAGCAAATATCATGTGATAATAGGCCACTAAATCAAAAATTGTTTAGCTTTTAAGAAAAAGGTCCAAAGTCTTTTTTAAAGTGGGTGCCTTTCAATTTGATAATACTTTAAAACCTAATATTGTAGTAAATCCTCTATATGATCATTCTAATCCCAAAGCTATTGCTCTGATTGCTGAAGAAGAGCGACAAGTGAAGATAAATGTCTAAAAAGTCAAAACCCTAATGGAAAAAGTTTGGGTGATCCTAAGTAAAGGTGGAATCTTTTGTTAAAATCGTAGATGGGCTAGAAACCAATTTGATTTTACGACTAACTTTTGCAAGTTTCATATAGCTCTAACGCATACTTTACAAGATTATCTAAAATTTTCAATTGTGATCTGAAGAATAATGGATAATGGCGAAGTTGAATTCTATGAAGACGCTAGTTAAGAGAAAGAAAAATCATCAATATGACTAATAAAGGACAATCGTAAAAGCCCTATGATGTCGATTACCCTTTTATCATTTATTATAACCAGCCGAATGTTGCATCTCCTAAAGCCAAAATTGCTCTTAGACTAATCATTAGAATGCTAATGCCTTTTCCATATAAAGAAAATAAGCAAGTGCCATGGAAATATGATGGTGGGCGATAACTTGAGAGGCTATTACAAGTCCGTCAGTTGCTTTTGACATTTTAAGGATAAGCATGTGACTAGAAATGGTCTTTATTATGGCCTTAAAACCAGTGAAGCTAATGCCAAAGCCAAAATGAAGAGACAAACATCCAAAATAGCTATAGTTATTGAAGATATCCTGGCAAAATTTTAGGAACTGATAAAGCAAAGGAAAGCAGCCAAATTTCCTAAATTCATAAAACACATTGAGTATAACATTGTGAAAGCAGTCTAATTTCTCTAATTCATAAAACATAGTGACTATAATATTGGGGGTCAATTAAAACAACAACCAGCAAGAATCTCTTCACTAACTTTGTTGCTTAGTTCAGAGCCACTTGAAAATGATTTGCTAAAAGTGCTTAACGAAGCATATGTCTTTTAGGGTATATCAATAAATAAAGTGGATCTTTTAGTAAATAATATTGTCATTAACAACTTTATTTTATTCAACGATGATGAAATCTCGCCAAGAGGGACCATTTCTACAAAAGCCCTTCAAATAACCACTAACTATAATAGCGCTAGAGTACTGAAAGTGCTCATAATAATGGGTTGGCTCTTAATGTGAGCCATTAATCATTCTATCCTATCGACCAGTTGATGCCAGCTAGATAAAGCATAACTAGATAGTTGCCAAGGGATTTGATGGACCAAAGGGATATTAAAGGAACTATTTCCATTACTTTTAACATCAGCCCATGCTCGTTTAAAGTATAATTTCATATTATGGATATTGTCTTAGTGTACAATTATTTATTGGGCAACCATGAATCCATTCTACCAGTTTTGTACCATCATCATTTCATCAAAAAGTTAAATTTATAATTAATAAAAAAATGGTTAGCATATCTAGGAAGAAGATATCATAAGCATAACTTATGCTAAAGCTTTGTATGTTAAGGTAATGCTGCAGCTAATGAATATTCCTTTATAGCCTTTGAAATTGTTAATGATGCCTTTTTTATAAAAGGTTCTATAATCCCAAAACCAAGGCTTTCAAGATGCACCCATATGGGTCTCAAGCTCACAGTAGGAAAAAGGCATTCATGTTGGAAAAGGCCTTGGAAAATATCTACAAGGGATAAGTTAATCCATTAATGTGATTGGCAAAAAGGATAAACATGGACTATGCTTTAAACTGCAATGGAGTCAAAAGAAGATAGAGAACAAAATTGGAAGAAAAAAACTGGCATAAGCAATCAATTGAGATTCAAGCCAAAAGTCAAGCCTTAACCTCTCATTAAAAGAAATTTTCCACCACGGAAGGGTCATTAATCCAAAAACGAAAGGAAAAAAAACAAAAATGTCATAATGGTGATCAATAAGGACTTCAAAAAGTTTTAAGTGGCCATAATTGGAGAGAGTAATGACGAACCAAATAACAATCATGGAATTGGCCCTTATCCTTTTGGATATGTTTGGAAGAAATTGGACTATTACTAACAAAACTATAGTGTTTAGACTAATTCTAGAGTAATTCTAGGATCCCATTTTGACATCTAAAGATCATTTATGTAAAGAACTTAAATGTTAAACCATTATTCCTAGAAATGATATGCGCACAAGTTTTTATGTATATTCAGTCTTTTTTCACACCAATATTTCCTTTTTCTATTTATATACACATATGCAAATCATGCCATATTTTCGTTAACCCATTTTTTTCTTCTTTTTACCTTTACAAATTTCTCGATCAAAGAAAAAAGGAAGATCTTATTTAGGATTCAAAGGTTAACTTTGAATGAACTGTTTTCTTGAACAAGATTAATTTCAAAGAGGATATTGATGATTATACTTTGCCTTTAGATCGACTGAAAATAATTACGTAGGAGGATGAACAAGTAATGGCCCATGAAGAGCCCATAAAGGTACATCTAAGGGATAATAAAGATGATAGAAATAAGGTTAGAATAGGGATTACTCTCATGCCTGCTACCAAAGAAGAATTGATAAGTTTGTTTTAAGAGTTTCAAAATGTTTTTTCATGGTTATATCAATTTATACTCGACCTAGATACAAGGATTATGGTCCATAAATTACCTCTAAAAATAGAATGCGATCTAGTTTAGAAAAAGTAAGAAGAATGAAAATGGAAATGTTATTAAAAATTAAAAAAATGGTAAAGAAACAATTTAAGGGTAGATTTCTCAAAGTGGCCAAATATGTAGAGTGGGTTGTGAATATCATCCCGATTCCTAAAAAAGATGAGAAAGTCAGAATATGTGTAAATTATTGGGATTTAAATCAAGAAAGTTCAAAGGATAATTTTCCTCTTCCCTATATTAATATTTTAGTTGACAGCATTGCAAAAAACTATCTGTTTTCTTTCACGGATGGATTCTTAAGTTATAACTAAATTAAGATAATGCTAGAAGACATGGAAAAGATCACATTTGTTATGATGTAAGGCACTTTTTGTCACAATATGATTCTATTTGGATTAAAGAATTTCAAGGGAACTTATTAAATGACAATCATCATTCCAAGATATGATGCATAAAGAGATTGACATGATTGCTAAATGTCCTAAAAAGAGAGGCATGTAACAGATTTACAAAAATTATTCAAAAGACTGAAAAAGTATCAACTGAAGTTGAATCCAGCAAAATGTACCTTTGGTGCAAGGTTAAAGAAATTACTAGGTCATTTTAAGTGAAAAAGGGATTGAGATTGATCCTAACAAGATTTAAGCTATTCAAGAATTGCCGCCTTCATGAACACAAAAAGAAGTAAGAAATTTCCTTGGAGATTGAGTTACATTACCCATTTTATTTTCTAGCTTCCGGACAAATGTGATCCAATTTTTTGGCTTATCTGAAAGCATGATCTGACTGAATGGGATAAAGATTACAAAGAGGCATTTTAGAAAGTAAAGCACTATTTATTGAGTCCAATGGTTCTAGTACAACCAGTGCTAGAACAACTTTTTATACTATATCTTATGATATTTAGAGGTCAATGGATATGTGATAAGGCAACATGATAAAACTAGCAAGAAAGAAAGAGCCATTTACTACCTTAGTTAAATGTTTTTAGACAATGAGGTAAACTATTCCCAAATAGAAAAAATATGTTGTGCCCTAGTTTAGGCTAAGAAAAAGCTCTGATAATACGTGCTATATCATACCACATGGTTAATTACCAAAATGGATCTTATCAAGTACCTTTTTGAAGCACCGGTATTATTTGGATAGATAACTAGATATAGGTGTTGTTATCAAAATATCTGAAAAACTATAAAAGGAAATGCTATTATCAAATTTCTAGCAAATTGAATGCTTAATAGTAATTAACCATTAAACTTTGACTTCTTTGATGAGAATTCAATAAATATCTCCACGAAAAATGAAGCAAAATAGCTAGAGGAATTAGTATGGAAGATGTATTTTAATGGGGCTTTAAATGCTTTAGGGCATGGAATTGGGGCAATCTTAATATTCTCAAAGCAAACTATCTTCTTTGACTATCAAATTAGATTTTGGTTGCATGAATAATATGGCAGAATATGAGGCATGCATCATGGGATTTTGCAATGAAAACTCAAATGTTAAAAGGCTACAAGGATTTAGTCTTGATATTTTACTAACTAGTGGTGAATAAGAGACTTGAGATTCTAGGCTACTATAATATAAGTGGTTAATTCTAGAATTGTTAAAAGAATTCGAGAAAGTGAATTCATCAATTTATCTTAAGATGGTAATCAAATGGCAGATGCTTCAGCTACCTTTGTCTTAATGGTCGAAGTAAATAAGGGGCAAATTCAGATAAGTATATACAAATTTCTTTTACATTGTCATAATGTCAAAGTAAAAGTGGACAACCACATATGGTATTATGACATTGAAAGATATCTTAACAATTATGTATACTTAGACAACACCTTTAACAATAATAAAAGAACATTAAAGAGGTTAGCAATGAGCTTTATTTTGGACAATGAGATTATCTACAAAAGAAGTTATAACCAAACATATCTAAGATGTATGGATACTTCAAAGGTGCAGATAATCTTAAATGAGGTACGTGAAGGGGATTTTGGAATCCATACCAATGGCCATAAAATGGTAATACAAATCATAAGGTTAGGCTATGTTTGGATCACTATAGAAGGTAACTATGTTAAATATGCTCAAAAATGCCATAAATCTCAAGTCTATGTTGACAAGATCCATACATTACCATTACCATTGCATGTCATAACTATTCCATGGCCTGTTTTAAATTGGGTGTGGACATTATCGGGCTAATTACCCTTATAGCTTTGAGCTGTCATTGTTTTATTTTTATGGCTATACACTACTTCACAAAATAGGTCAAAGCTACCTCCTATGCAAATGTAACAAGGTCAATAGTGATAAAATTCTTGAAGACCAATATTATTTGCCGATTTGAAATCCCCAAGAGAACTATAACAGGTAACACCACTAATATGAATAATAAATTGATGACAAAGATGTGTCCCTAACTTAAAATCTCATATCACAATCTGATGATGAATAGAGCTGTAGAAGTAGCCAACAAGTATATCAAATAAGGAAGATGGTGGATACCTATAAGGATTGGCATGAGAAACTTTCCTTTGCCTTCTTGGCTTGTCGAACTTTCGCCCAAGCTTCAACTAGTGCAATGCCTTACTTTTGGGTTTATGGCATGGGGCTATTTTACCAATTAAAGTTGAAATCCCCTTACTCCAAGTACTAATGAAGACCAAAACAAAGAAAGCTAAATAGGTATGGGATCAATATAAATAATTTAATTTCATTAAAAGAAAAGGTGAAAAGCAATCCAACATGGGCAAATGTATGAAGAAAAAATGATGAGAGCCCATGACAAGAAACGTTACCCTAGAAAATTGGATGAAAGGGAATTAGAGCTAAAGAAAATCCTTCTTGCCTAAAAAGATCCATAAAGCAAATGGGCGTCAAATTGGAAAGAGCCTTATGTGTTTCAAAAAGCATTTTCTGAAGAGGCATTGATGTTGGCAAAATCGATAGGGACATTTTGCCAAACCTTATTAATTCTAACAAAGTAAATTATGCTTGAAAGCAATATCATTTGAAAAAAGAAAAAAATCATTTGAAAACCTAAAAGGGCCTCAAAATAAAGGCAACAAAGGGGGAAAGCTTAGAGTTAAAATCCCAAAAAGAATGGCTCAAGCATTTTAAAAGAATGAACAAAAGATCCTTTGCCAAAAGATAAGGGTGGAAAAGAAGGCACATGAAAGCAAGCATATCATCCAGGAAAGATTTTTAAAGAACTGATTAAGAGATTTCATTTATTTAAGTAATATCCAAATTTCTTTTATACTTTACCCTTACTATTATTTTTCTTGAAAAACTAATATTGTTTTTTCCTATATTATATCTTAGTCTCTTGTTAAAACATAAATACATGCTTTATTCATACCTTTGTTAGATTACCTTTTAATCATACTAACATTTTTGTTAAATGATGATCAATACTTTAAGGAAATGGAAATAATAAAAGGATGAGAAAGAGATTTTCTTGCATTACTTTAGAATAAGATAAAAACATTATAAGGACCTTAGTTAATATTTTAAATCTTTTGGATACTTTAGGAAGAATTAAGGGAGACAGATAACATTTTTAAATATTTAGGATGCATGGTTAATGAAAATCCCAATGAGAAAAAAAACAATTAGATGATTTTCCCAAAAGAAAAATCAAAGATATGTATAGTTTTCTTTTTATCAAAAGAAAAGGAAATGTTATAATATTTTCTAAAGTTACCTTAGAAATAGGCTCATTTTGCCCACAAGATTTTCCAAAGTTGCCTTCAACTCCAAATATAAGAGTAGGCTCTTTTTGTCCAAGATGCCTTAACTCTAATATAGGAGTAGGCTCAATTTGTCCATAAGATTTTTTAAAGATATCTTCAACTTCAAGTTCAAGCACTGGCTCTCTTTATCGAAAAGAAAAAGAGATATCCATAACATTTTTTAAAGATTCCTCAACTCCAAGTAGAGGCACAGGCCCACTTCGCCAAATAAAACAGAGAAAAAATATCTATTCATTTTTTAAAAATACTTTCAACTCCAAAATAGGTTAGGTCATATGCATTCTTCATGCATTGCATTTGCATTCGATAATTTGCTTATCAAAAGGTTAAGTATGATATTGAAAAAAGTAACCATTATTCGGCATGCCAACTTAAAAAATGAAAGGTAAGTTTGCATCCTTTCAAACATATCAAATATCAGACCGTATCCATACACTTTGTTAACTATTATAGTTTTGCCCTTGTCAACTTTGACTTAGGTTTCACCTTGGTCACCTTTAGTTAACTATTATGGTTTTAACTTGGTTAACCTATCCAACTTAGGTTTTAACTTGTATTATGGTTTCTCTTTGGTTAACTTATTTGACTTAGGTTTTGCCCTAATCACCCTTAGTTGACTATTATGGTTTCAGCCTTATTAATGAATCCAACTTAGGTTTCATTCTGGTCACCCTTAGTTGACGATTATGATTTCACCCTAGTCCACCTATTTGACTTAGGTTTTACCTTAGTCAGCTTTAGTTGACTACTATGGTTTCCACCCCAGTCAACCCATCAGACTATGGTTTTAACTTGGTCACCTTTAGTTGACTATTGAGGTTTTGCCCTGGTCAAACCTTTCTACTTAGGTTTCACCTTAGTCACCCTCAATTGACTATTATATTTTTGCCCTAGTCAAATCATTAGACTATGGTTTTGCTTTGGTCATCCCCTCCAACATAAGTTTCACCTTGGTCAATCTTAGTTGACTATTATGGTTTTGCCTTTGCCAACCCTTTTTAACTTAGTTTTGGCCTAGTCATATGCTAGTTGACTATCATAGTTTTGCTATGGTCAACCATTTTTTACTTAAGTTTTGTTGTAGTCATATTCTAATTGACTATCATCATTTTGCCCTATAAACACTTTTTCTACTTAGGTTCTGCGCTAATGAACCCTTTTTTGACATAGGTTTTGCCTTGATCAGCTTTTTTCGACTAGGTTTCACTTTAGTCATACCGAAGTTGATTATTACGGTTTTGCCTTGGTCAATACTTTTGGAATCAAGTTTCACCCTAGTCATTATTCCAACCAAGGTTTCATCCTTGGTTATTTTATTTTAATGTACACTTTTAGCTTAGTTTGTTTTTGAAAGCTAAGCTACCTAAACAAAATCGTATTGGCCTTTGCCCTATTTCTAATTTTCAATAACGACCAAAAAAGGACACTGTAGACACCTAATTTTGTTCGGGCTTCTTTTTTGATAGTCCACAATATCCAAGCTTTAAAATCTTGTGATTGGTCTAGTGAAAGTCAACCTCTTCCAAGTAAATTGAGCTTTTTCATGACCAATTTAGTCATACTCAATGGCCGCATATGCAAATGACAAAAAAAATGTACCTTTGAGGGTCATTGAGCATAAATCTTGGATAAGAAGATAAATATCCAAGAGAAAATTGGCTTTGTAAATATTTTCTTGTTAAATTTTGAAATTCATTTTTGCGAATGATAACATGGTCAAATTTTTTACTTTTAGAAATTTTTTAAATTTTTTCATGAAATTTTAGTAGCCAGTTATCGTATATTTTTGTCAACACTTGAGTAGTATTTAAAGCTCTCCAAAAATTAAAAATATTCAAAAAATTATGTATTAGCATTTTATACCACAAGGTATCAAATTATCAATTTTAGTATTTAATTTTAAATTTTTTTACAAGACCATAAGTATTTTGCTCGTAAAATCTTTCGGTAAAAATTAATTTCAGATTTCAAACTTTTACATTTATTGTTTTTTAGAATAATATTTTGAATAATAGGTTACATTCAACTCATATTTACAAATTTTTGAAAAGTATTTTTGGAATTTTCTTAGTTCCAAAATATGGATTTTTTTCTCTATAAAAGTTTTCGGTAAACTTTTTCAAAGTTTAATGTTTTAAATATTTTCACATATTTCAATAAATATCTTGGATATAAATTTTTTAAATTTTGATTATTTTTGTTATACATAATTTTCAGCCAAAAGGGTTTTTAATTATAAATTTTTACGAGTTTAGAACTTTTAATTAATCTTTTTTCCTCTAGAAAAATTATTTTAATTATTTTGGGCCAAAAATTTTCATAGAATTTTTAATTGGGCCTCTCACATGATTAAATTTAAAGTTGAATTTATCATGTGGAATTTCATTTTTTGAGTTAATAACTTTGAATTTCTTACAATTTAGTCCTTTCACTTCATTTTTTTCTTAAATTTGCAACTAAAATTTTATTTTTTTCCTAATTTTTCAAAATTTTGTGTCTATTTGATATTTTAATTATATTTCATATAATTTAATCAGAATTGAATTTTATTGTTAAGCTTAATATCATTAAAATACTTATTAAGTCTAAAACAGTAGCCCACATGACTCAACACTTAGAGTTTTAACTAACATTCTAAAGAGACAAAAACCATTAATTAAATCATATCAAAATGCTAGGAAAGTCTTTAAAAATAAATTAAAAGAAAAATAAAAAAGAAAAGAAAAGATTAAAGCATTTAGCCAAATGGGCTTTATCCCACTTTGGTAAAATTCCTTCTCTTATTTATAAGGGAAAATGCTTCATGTTAAGGGTTAATGGTTTTCCTAGCTAAAAATTAGCCAAAATGCTTAAGAAAAAAAATGAAGTTTTTCATACTTTTAAGATATAAACACTTAGAAATTTTTAGTTTCTATCCATTCCCTTCAATTTTCTTCCTTTTATTGAGCCAAAATCATGCTCAAGCTTATGGATTTTGAGCCATGTTGAAAGTCATAGCAAGATGGCTATGAATAGTTTTATTTAATTTAGTTGTTTTATTTAATTTTTCTTAATAATAGCTTGATTTTCTTCATGAAATATGTTCTCATTGATATGGTGTTGATTTTTTCATATATACATGTTCATGTTGATACTATTTTCCCTGACATTTTAATGTTAATACGTTGATAAAACATGTGTATATGCTTCTTTTTATGATTTTTTTTACATATCTAAGCCTAATGATGCATATTTATGTTTATTTTCATGATGTTCTGTTGAGAAAAAAATTATTTTCTTGTTGTTATGGATATTGGCTAAAACTCATAGTGGCCATGGGTTAGATTTTATTTATTATTTTTATGATGATTTGTATTATTTTGTGATTTTTAGAAGTTATAGGGATTAAAAAGTAATTTTCAAATTTTTAAGGTTTGGATGATTGTTTCCAAACTAAACCAAATAAAATGATTTGATTATGTTTATGATTTTTTAAGCTATTAAGAAATTATAAAAATATAATGACTAAAATATAAACACGAAAAAAAATTATTTTAAGACCTTCCATGCTTGACTAAGAGCTTCATGTGCCCCTAAAGTTGGGTTTAAAGTATTTTTAAATGTTAAAATACATTTTCAGCCTTTAGGTGTCTTTATGCAATTTTAGAAAATTTAGGCGCAAAATTGCAAAATTTTAAAAAATTGATCCAAGGTAAAGATGCTTGGCCAATGCTTGTTGTGATTTTAATATGATTTCCATGATTTTTTATGATGTGTTTGGTGCTTAATTGTGAGTTTAATTCATGTAGGGACTAAATTGAAAAGTTAGCAGAGTTTAAAGTCCATTAAGAAAACCTTGCATTTCAGGGTTAAAATGGTTTTTTCCTACATCAAATTACCCATCTAGGGTATTTTGGTAATTCTAGGAATATTTCATGCATTTTTAGTCACCTAAGGGCTAAAATATAGTTTTAAGAAATTTAAGGACCTAGTTGTAATATATACATTTTAGGTTACCTTTAGTATTCAAGCTACCCATTTAAGGTAAAATTGTTATTTCTTATCATTTTAAGTCTTTTAGGGTTACTAAGATGCTTTGACGAAGGTAGTCCATAGGGGCATTTTAGTAATCTACTTTAGAATGGAGTCCTGTGTAATCACAAAGATTATTTCATGAGGAAGGTGCGTTTAGCACCTGATTTTGTCCAAGCTAATTTTTAGCATTTTGAAACATAATTGAAAGATGATAGAATCAAAAAAATAAGAAAATAAAAATAGGGATAACTATCGAGTGCCGTGTCTAAAGTCATTCTGGGTGTATTAAAAAAAACCCATGGGTTGTATTAAAGAAAAATATAAAAATGAGGCATCAAAATCACTACTCGAGGTGTCATTAAAGTCATTCAAATGAACACAGGTTTGTTG
This sequence comes from Adansonia gregorii, assembly GCA_038382025.1. Taxonomy (NCBI): domain Eukaryota; kingdom Viridiplantae; phylum Streptophyta; class Magnoliopsida; order Malvales; family Malvaceae; genus Adansonia; species Adansonia gregorii. The sequence continues at coordinate 54,970 of JBBYHO010225130.1, read as the reverse complement.
TCCACTGTTTATGACAAAGATAAGGTTTTTAAAGAGCCTTAGGTACATTCAAGTCATATTGGTGCATAAGTATTGATACAAAGCTTTCACACCTCCAAAAATTCAAATTTTCACATCCAGTATGGATACAAAAGGGTTCGATAATGATACCTAAGATGTGGCCCTAATATTTATTATGTTTGTATTGATACAAACCCTAGCAATAGCTAAAATTTTCATTTTTAGCCTAATGTATTGATACACGAGTAGGAATATCGATACAAAACCTTGAAGTATCGATACATGCCTCTAAGCCTCAAGATTGGAAACAATTTTTTCCACTTGGTATCGATACATATTTTATTGTATTGACACTTATGGGTAAAAGTCGCCTTTTGTATCGATAGACCAAGGTATTTTTGCCCATTCTGAGCCATTTTCAACCTTTGAAAATTTAATTCAAACACATTTTTTGCACCAAAAATCATCATAATTGATATCAGCCATTCATTATGTGCTCATGATTTGATTTAAACAAAATTTTAAAGCCCAAATAGCTAATGACAAGGGACATTTTCATGAAATATATGGTTTGTCATAAGGCACGCTAGGCTTTTCTCTAGTTATAGACTATTACAACCTTTCTACGTCACTACTTTGCATAGTAAAACCACAGAAAATAAAAGTAGCTAAGAATAGTACCTAGAGTTGTCCCCTAGTACATGATTGAAAGGTAAAAAATGCCTTACTTTGTCTCCAAAAAGCATTTGCTTAACCTTGAAAAAAAGAGACCTAAAGCTAGCTTAGTCATGAATCAAGTAATTTGTTTTTTTAGCAATCTCAATAAAACCTTCAGCAACCTTGAGCCCTAAAATGCTCCCAAACCACTATTCCATTGCCTTTTACCCTCAACATTCCTCCATTCCCATATCTCTTTAAAATTACCAGTAAAAACACTTTGAAGACCCTCTATTCCATTTATCTCTTCGCTTAAAACTTCCACCAATGCCTTACCAGAAAACTCTTTTTTCCATCATTTCCATGGACATCAACACCAAAAAAAAAAAGAAAAAAAAGGTGAATTCAGAGTTGTTATTCGAAGAAAAAGGCTAAAGCTTGAGGGTTTTGGTATATTTTCCTAGCTTTCTTTCTTTTCTCATTTCTAGCACTTACATCACTTTAGTGAAGCATTTATGCTACCATGACCATTTTAGGACTTCCATGCATTATTGCTGCCTTGGTTGTGGTGGCCTTAAGATTTTGATGTTCTTTTGATGCCTTGATGTTACCTAGTAGGCTACATATCTTCTCTTTTATCATTAAATCAGCCTTTTATTCATGCATTTTCTCATGTTCACACATTTTCACATGCTTAACATATGCGTAAATGTTTTTCCTAACATGCATTGAGTATGTTCATGCATTTTCTTGCATTTTAAGGAGTCTCATGGCATTAAAAAGCAGTCTTGAAAATTCCAACATATTTTTCTTTACTTTAATATGTTCATGTCATCTTCCATAGCATGATTTTTTATTCCACTCATGGAGTTATCATTTTTTTGCACCTTATGTGTCACCTCATATTTTTGTCATATTTTCCACGTCAAAATATCATCTTTGAGTGTTTGCATATGTTATCCCTGTTCATCTTTGTCTATGTTGTATTTTGTTCATGGCATCTATGTTAAGATGCCTATTTGTTTTCCAAAATCTAATTTAAAAAAAACTCAAGTTTATGCTACCTTTAATAGATGGACAATAGCATGGATTTAATGCTTCCATAAAATTGGTCTTCCAATCTTGGGGACAAATTAAACATTTCAAATCTAGATTTATGGTAAAAAAAGTTTAAAGATGTTATTTTTCAAACAAAAATGACCCTTTTAGCTGATAAATATATATATATATTAAGCCTGGACCTTGAGTTCAACACCATCATAGTGGCATCGTCAACAGACTGTTTCATCATCTCAAACTACTTTGAGATTGTAGAATGAACTCTTAATGCTCGTGTCATACTTTTCCCTATGTTATGGACGTTCGAACATCCATAACACGAGTTTGACCCCAAGAAACCTAAAAAATCAAATGGCCCTTATTTTTACTTTTGCAGCATTGTAGTATGAATTTGAAAAATTATTTTCAAATCATAAATGGTTTTTCAAGAATTTTTTGATATTTTTCCCTTAAAGGTTATCAAATTATTTTTCCAAAGGTGTCTCATTCGCCTTTTAATCATCCCGGATGAGGGAGTTATGATTTTTTGAACTTTTGCTATCCTTATAACTAGTGCATTACATTTTTTTGGGCTATTTCAACCTATCAGATGATTTTTCTATAGTATTTAAATATTTTTGGTAGAAAGTTTGTAAAATTCCATTTTCGGAATGGTATTGTTTGCAGTCTAATGATTTCAAATGAGTCTGAAATGATTTTGTTGTCCTTTTTCCCTTATGCATTCTACTAGCATTTAAATAGGCCTAACTCCAAATATTAATTCTACCTAGAAAATGATTTTCTAGATTTTTAAAATATTTTTATATTAGTACTCATCAAATTACTTTTCCAATGATACCTCACTTAGCCCCTAAAACCTTGAGATGAACCTAGAATAAATTTGAGAATGAAGATACTATGATGCTATCCCCTATTTTCTATAGAATTAAAATTAACCTAGTCTCCCAAATCGCCATTATTGAGACGTTCAAGCTTCTCGATGCACCGATTGGCTCCTTTATAGCACAAGCCTTTTAAGCTTGGATCAAGCCTTAAGGCAAAATAATTTTATTCAAATCTTCAGCTCCTTATTTTCAAAATACATTTTTTTTTCAAAATATCTTTTCTTTTTAAAGCATAAAAATTAGAGATACTCCAACCCTAATTTCCACTAAAAGACTTGAATTTTCTCTCTCAAATTTATTTGAGATTCCTAATTATTTTCTTAAATCATCAAAAGTTTTTATTCTAATAGATACTCCAACCCCACCACTCTGATGGGATACTTTTGTAGACACCCTATTTTGTCTGAGCTAACATTTGAAGTATTAGAAGTCATCGTCTAAGGTACCGCTGGGGTCATTTGTACAAGCTCATGTCCAATCTCCACCATTCCTAGCTAAGCTAAGGTCGTAAATTATTTAAAGCTCCATAAAATTATGTATTAGATAAAATAAAGCTCACATGCATATTTAATTATTTTGATTGGGCCTATTTTATTTAATCATATTGGGTTATAAATTATTTAATTTGAGATCAACCCTTAAGAAATATATATTAGATAAAATAGAGCTCACGTGCATATTCAATTATTTTATTTAGGCCTATTTTATTTAATTATATTAGGTCACAAATTATTTAATTTTAGACCAAGCATTATAAAAAATATATATCAGATAAAATAGAGCTAACATGTACATTTAATTATTTTATTTGGGCCTTTTTTTGTTTTAATTATTTTGGTTCATAAATTATTTAATTTAAAATCAAATATTATAAAAAATATACGTTAGATAAAATAGAGCGCATGTACGTATTTAATTATTCTATTTTGGCCTATTTTATTTTATTATTTTGGGTCATAAATTACTTAATTTAAGACTCATCCTTGCGAAAAATTATAAATTATGTAAAATAGAGTCCATGTTCATTTTTAATTATTTTATTTAGGCTTATTTTATTTAATTGTATTGGGTCATCTATTAAAATATTTATATTCTTTTTAGGCTTATTAAAATTATTTTAATCAAATATGTCAATTATTTGAATTAATTTTGGGCCTACTGGGTTGGGTTAATAATTTTTTTAAAGATCCAATTAGTTTGATGGTTGGGTATTTCATGGCAAAAAGTGATATTCAAGGGGAATTTTGGAACTTTAGCAGTTAATCAGTACTCAAGTATTAGTACTTGGACTAGTAAAACTTTGAAAACATATCCTAGTACACTATAGCTCATCAATTTAATAAGATATTATTCTAAAGCTTGGCAGCTAGAAAGAAAGAAAAATTGTGACATTGGGTATTTGCTCCATGTCCATGCTATGGTATGTTATTACATGTTTGTCTGGCACATTCTAATGTTACTCATTCCATTATTAGCATTTTAAGCATGATTTATTTAAGTGTCATATTTTGAATGCTTAAGCGTGCCTTAAGTGATTAAAGCCTTGTTTGTTTGTTGATCTCATAACATGTTGTGATACTGATTGTTTGATGCGGCTGAAATCTGATTTTGTAAAACAACCCTAAGTTAAATCTATACTAACCTTAATTAATATGGATTAGCATGGATTTAACATTTTTAATATATTGGTTCTCCAATCTTACGGAATATCAAGTATAAATGTTTGGGATCAAGGCCTCATTTTCAAGTGCTTAATTTAAGCTTTGTTTTGAGCTTATCATCAGCATTGGTGTGGATAGCAAATAGTTTGGCAACCCACTCTATACGAGCTAGATTGGTCTGTTACTCCACTGCCATGGACCTCAATGACTAGATGTTCGCATGTCTGATACTTTAGCATGTGACCATAAAAGCCTTAATTTTAAGAAACCTCTATTTTAGGACGGTAGCACAGTGCCCTTATTAAAAAATTATTTTTGGATTCCAAATGATTTTTCTAAATTTTCTCGCATTTTTCTTGAATAGGGCATTGTGGATATGAGAGTTATGATTTTTTGAGTCTTCACTAGCTGAAACCCTTAAAATCAGTGATCTACATTCAATTTGGGCAATTTTGACCCATAGAATGATTTTTCTCAATGTTGTAAAGATTTTTCCTATAAAGGTTATAAAATTGCCTTTCCAAAAAGGTATCTTTTATGATTTAACAATTTCGAATGAGTCAAGGACAATTTTTAAAGTTCACTACTCCATTTTCCCTGCATTTGCTATCAGTGCTGACTCAGACTTGGGTTCAAAAATTAATTCCACCTAAAAAGCGATTTTCTAGGATTTTTGAAAAATTTTTACATTAATCTTTGTTGAGTTACCTTTCCAACGTTGCCTTATTTGCCACTAGAAACCATTAGACTAAATCAAAACAAATTCAAAAGTTAGATAGCACAATGCTATCCCTTATTTTTGGTAAACATAAGAAAATGGCCTAAATTTTCCCGAATCAATTTTTCTGGTCATTCGAATGACTCTAAATATATTCAATGTTCTACGTTAGTATCCCTTCAATACTTGATGTAGAGTTCCTTTTATAAAATAATCTAGGCCTCATTTTAATAAATCTTTTATATTTCTCCTCTTTCCTGGATTGCATAGAGAGATATTAATTAAACTTTTATAAAAAAAAAGGTGGATCCAATATTTAAAAATTTGCATTCATAGTAAGGGATTACACATAAATAAAGATTTCCTGAAAAATCAAGGAAAATTGAGATTTTGATAAATTATGGCTAGATGCTACCAAGTTTGGGTGTTGTGGGGGTTTTGACCCTTCCCCACACTTAACCGACTCCCAAAGCTTTAAAGATGAACTCTGGTATACGTAGTTCGTAAAATCAATGTTTCAAGTCTTGTAACTCGAAATCATCGATTTTAATAGGTAACTAATAATACCTAGCCCAGAATGGTTGGCCATGATTCTAAGTCATGGCCATTTCATAATGGCCATTAAAGACAATTTGGACAAGATATTCATCCAACAATCCTTGCTTCAACTTTCACTAATTACACCTAACTCAAATCCTGATTAAGGGATGATCTAAAGGCAAGCACCATTCTTCCTCTTATTTTCAAGTCATGGCATCACCATAAGTAGGTATACATCGAGGCACGTCATAGCAGCTTGGCGCTTTGTTAGGAACTTGATTTTAAGAGTTAGGCCTGTAACTAGCCCAAATTTATCATGATTCTTAGTTTCCAGTAATTTTAGTCATTATTTATTTGTAATCCCCTTTTCCATCTACTTTGTACAAGATATTTATTTGCTATTACTTTTTGTATGCTTCTCATAATTGATAGGGTTCTTTTCTACCATCCAAAAGAAAAATAAAAGGAAAAAAAAGAATATAATAGTTCCTTTAAAATGGCAATAAGAGTGAACAAATAAGTTTGATTATTTCCTCAAAGTACACCGTGCACTCACATTTCTTTAGATACTAAATCATTATTTTCTTGGAGAAAGAATAACACCTTTATTAAGTGAATGTGAGCTAATTATCCTCTGTGGGTATCTCTTCTTTACCCATGGGCTAGCAATATCTTTCAGGGTGCAAACTACCTATGCTTTTGTGGTATCCTTTTTATCCGTATAGGCATAGCAAAATACATTTACATGAATTGAACCTATTCTACCAAGCCTGCGGTGGGCCTAAGATCAAGGTGCCTTAACTATCCTTACCAGATGAAGGATAGATTTGGGAACCCTTTTAGAGTCAACTTAACCTTACATAGTCAGCTATAGTAACTAACCTTGTCTAACCATACTAGAGTATAGCTAGATTGCCTCAGAGAATAAGACATCCAGGGAAATAATTCTTACCTATTACTTCTCTTAATCATTTTTTTATTGCATAAGTGATGATAAACAAACAGTCATTACTACATTTTCTCCTTCTTATATCATGTCATCCATTGTGGCAATACTATCATGGCATGATGTTATGCTGTCTGACCAATGGCTAATGTTTTTTTTCTTTCACAAGAGATAACATTCAAATATTATCACTTAGCATCCCTTTCAATGCTTAATATCACCTTATGAGGAATAAAACTCACTCGAATAAGTCATAAACTATCTGACCGATGGCGTAATGCTAACCAAATACTAGATGATGTTGAGCGAATATCATTGCCTAGATCACTAGTAATCCTAAGAGGCATCATGCCATCTCATTAAGGATAAACCTAAATCCAATGGGCTATTGTGTTGTTCAATCGATGGCTTAACATTGGCCTACTATTAGGCAGTGACAAATGGGCTATCATTCTCTTAAGTGTTAATTTCTACATTATTTAGACATTATAGGGGCATTTTCAATCGAGAAATGTTATTATGCTCTCCGCAGTAGTTTAGGTTTTAGTAGGTGAGCAATAATACTTGTAGTCTTTTATGCTCGACCCAAGGCATTTTTGTCATATGCACCTACAATCATTTAAACACAATGAAATAGGTTTTAAAAATTTATATTCCCCCGGAATGAAATTTACCTTGACTAGGACAAGTACCTAATTTTGTTAAACAGATATTTTTGGAATAAAAGTGAAGAAAGCCCGAATAAAATTAGGTGTCTATACATATCTATTTATATTTCCAAGCATCTGCACTCAAATTTTCACTTATCCACAATCGTGCCCATGTGCATTTCTATTCGTGAGCATTAGCACTCATATATTCTCACCTACAAGCACTCTTATGTGCATTCTTATTCTCTATATTTGCACTCATGTGCATTCACTTTCATGTGTTTACACTCATGTGCATTCTCTTTTATATCTACTTATAGTCATAAGCATCAAATCTCATGTGCATCCCTACTTGCGGGCATTCACACTCATATGCGTTCCCATTTATTTCTACTTACACTCACATGCATTCCTATCACCATGCATTTGCAGTCTCATGCACCATTTTCCTTTAGATTTGTATTCATGAACATCCATATTTTGTTGCGTCGCATACATCATTTTAGAAACTTTAGGTCTCAACTAAAACATAGGCATCATTATCAATTTACCAATAAAACCACATAATATCACATTTGTGTTGTGGCATGACATCATAGCAAACATCACTATTCTTTTCTTGAAGACATAAAAAATTTCCCCTAGTAAACCTTAGCCAAAAGGTAGAACAAAATCAATGATCCTTGACCCCTACCTTCAAACCATATTCCTATAAGTTAGTCTAAACCATCAGGTGCATCCTTCCAAGCATGGTAAAAGCAATTCACTAAGTCTGTCAACTTACTAATATGAGCTGTTCAGACCCAAGAACCTTTCTAAATACCATAAGTCACCTCAACTTTCAAAATAACCTTAATTATTTGAAGAAAGTCTTTTGGACATTGGTAAACATTAAAGCGAAGGAAACCCAATGAAACTCAAAGACAGAAAGCGATTCAAAACTCCAAAAATAGTGGCCAGATTAGGTTTTTTAATATCATCACCTTTGCATCACTTAAACATGCATTTATGTCACCATGCATCAATTAAAATCAAACCAATAAAAGACTTAGGTACATATTCCTATTTTCAAAAAGCCCCAAAAGGCTCTAGGCAAGATTCCTAAGCCACATCTTTTAGTCTTAAAAGAACTAGCCATTTTTTTTCTATTAGTCCACAAAGAGTTAGACACCTTTTTTTTTCCTGTTAGTCCTTAAAAAGCAATATGCCTTTTTTGCCTCTTAGTTTTCAAAGAGCAAAACACCTTTTTTCTTTTTTAGTCCTCAAAGAGCAAGATACCTTTTTTCTTTTAGTCCTTAATATGTAAGAAACATTTTTCCTTTCTAGTTCTCAATAAGCAAGACACTTTTTTCTTTTTCATCTTTAAAGAGCAAGATACCTTTTTTTCCTTCTCAGTCCTCAAAAAGCAAGGCAACTTTTTTCTTTTTAGTCTACAAAGAGCTAGACACTTTTTTCTTCTTTTAGTCCTTAAAGAACTGGACTTTTTTTCCTTTTAGTCCTCAAAGAATATGAAATTTTTTTTCCTTTTAGTCCTCAAAGAATAGGACACCTTTTTTCCTTTTTAGTCCCCAAAGAGCGTGACGCCTTTCCTTTAGTCCTTAAAGAGCAAGACACCTTTTTCCTTTTTAGTTCTCCAAGAGTAGTATTTTTTTTTCTTTTAGTCCTTAAAGAGTGGGACACCTTCCTTCCTTTTTTGTCTTTAAAGTGCAAGATGCCTTTTTTCTTTTTAGTCCTCACAAAGTAGGATACCTTTTCTTTTTTAGTCCTCTAAAAGTAGAACGCTTACCTACCTTAATCCTCAAAGAGTAGGACACCTACCTACCTCCATCCTCCAAGAGTAGGATGCCTACTTACTTCAATCCATATAGAGTTGGATGCATATTGAGTCAGCCCATAAAAAGCTGGATGACTATCGAGTCAAAGCCCGCACCAACTAGTGCTTGTTTGGAGGGTTAAACCTAGGAAACTACAAACCTAGAGAGAGATCAAACTCTACAAAACTCATTAAAAGTTTCTTATAATTTAGAATTGTTTCCAACATACTTTGTCTATCTCAATATAATATAATTAAACTCTATTTTCCTGCAGGCACATATGAGGCAATTTTGTACCTCAGACAAAATAATGTCTATATATTTTTACCCTATTCCTAAGGTCAGTAACAACCAAAGAAAGGTAGCTGTATACATTCTATTTTGTCCGAGACAACATTTAAAGTCTCAAAAGTCATCGTTTGAGGCACAATTGAGGTCATTCATACAAGCTCGTGTCTGATCCCCTTTATTCCTAGCTAAGGTAAGGTCATAAATTATTTAATTTAAGACCAAGCCCATAAAAAATATGCATCAAATAAAATAAAATTCACTTACATATTTAATTATTTTATTTAGGCCTATTTTATTTAATTATATTGGGTTATAAATTATTCAATTTTAAGATCAAGCCTAAAGAAATATATATTAGATAAAATAGAGCTCATGTCCATAGTCAATTATTTACTTAGGCTTATTTTATTTTATTATATTGGGTCATAATTATTTAATTTAGGACCAAGCATTATAAAAAATATATATTAGATAAAATAGAGCTCACGTGTGTAGTTAATTACTTTATTTAGGCCTATTTTATTGAATTATATTGGATTATAAATTATTTAATTTAAGATCAAACATTATAAAGAGTAAACATTAGATAAAATAGAGTCCATGTACATATTTAATTATTTTATTTGAGCCTATTTTATTTAATTATATTGGGTTATAAATTACTTAATTTAGGACCAAGCCCTATGAAAATTTATACATTAAGTAAAATAAAGCCTACATGCATATTCAATTATTTTATTGAGACCTATTTTTTTAATTGTATTGGGTTGTCTTTTAAAATATTTTAAATTATTGTTGGGCCTTATTAAAATTATTTTTATCCAATATGTCCATTATTTGAATTCATTTTGGGCTTATTGGGTTGGGTTAATGATTTTTTTAAATAACCAATTAGCTTGATGGTGAAGTATTTAGTACCAAAAAATGATTTTCAATGGGTATTTTAGAACTTTGGTGGTTATTTGGTACTTAAATTTTAGTATTTGGACCATTTAAAATTTGAAAACACATCCTAGTGCACTATGACTCATCTTTTTTTGTGAGACAATAAATAAATTAACCCTTTACCCTAGGTTTTTTAGTTATTCCATCACCCTTTATAAGATCACTTTTTTGCTTTACAATAAAAAAAGGGGCACAATGTGAGCACCCCAAGAAAAAATTTAGACGCTAGCTAAAAATATTATATGCCATTCATGTTCAGCACCAAATTGATTTCATTTGGATGCCTTCCAAGAAACTTCATTGATCCCACTTTACATAGCCCCACATTCACCTACACACCACATTAAAAATATGAGCAATATCATATTGCATTTAGGGGAACAAATAAAGAAAGCTTGGTGAAGCTTGGCAGTTGGAAAGAAAGAAAAAGTGTGAGATTAGGTATTTGCTCTATGTCCATACTATGGTATGTTATTACATGTTTGTCTAGCACATTCTGATTTTACTTATTCCATTATTAGCATTTTAAGCATGATTTATTTATTTAAGTGCCATATTTCAAATGCTTAAGCATGCCTTGAGTTATTAATGCCTTCTTTGTTTGTTGATTTCATAACATGTTATGATAATGTTTGTTTGATATGGGCTAAAATCTTATTTTGTAAAACAACCCCAAGTTAAATCTATAATGACCTCAATCACTATGGATTAGCATGGATATAATGTTTTTAAGAGACTAATTCTCTAATCTTATGTATATATCAATTATAAATGTTTGGGATCATGGCCTCATTAGGCTAAATAAATTTTGTTTATGATCAAGATCAACAATGTTTTCAAGTGCTTAATTTGAGTTTTGTTTTGAGCTTTATCCTCACCATTAGTGTGGATAGTGGATGGTTTGGCAGCCTATTCTACGAAAGCTAGATTAGTCTATTACTCCATTGCCATGGGCCTCAATGATTCGACATTCGCATGTCATCATAAAAACCTTAATCTAAAGAAGCCTCTATTCTTGTATTAGCAACACAGTGGCCCCTATTTAAAAAATTATTTTTGGACTCCAAATGAGTTTTCTAGAATTTTGTAGCATTTCTCTTGAAAAGGGCTTTGAATTACCTTTATAAAGCCCCATAATTTTCTAGCATTTCTCCAAATGTTTATCCTTGGGTCACTCTGGATATGAGTTATGATTTTTTGAGTCTTCATTACTTGAAACCCTTAGAATCAGCGATTAACATTTTATTTGGGAAATTTTAACTCGCAAAATGATTTTTTTGAATCTTGTAAATATTTTTCCTTAAACAGTTATAAAATTACATCTCCGAAAAGGTATCATTCAACGATTCAGAATGTCCTTGATGATCTTTAAAGTTCATTACTTTGTTTTCCTTGCATTTCCTGTTAGTGCTAACTCAAACTTGGTTTCAATCTTTTACCACTAGAAACCATCAGACTAAATCAAAATAAATATGTGAATATAGATAGCGCAATGTTGTCCCTTTTTTTGGCTAAACTTGAGAAAATTGCTTGAATATCTTGAACCAATATTTCTAGTCATTCAAATGAATCAAAATATATTCAGTGATTTCCTCCATAGAGTCTTGATTCCAACATAGGTCCTTTTAGGCTTGGATCAAAACTCAAAGTTGATTTCAAAACTAATTTTCATTCCCGATTTAAAATATTTTCCATCTTATAATTTATTTTCTTCAAAAATCTAAAAATTTTTTATTTTCAAAAACCACTAAACTTATTACCTTCAAAGGGGATACTCCATCCCAACTTTTCCAAATGAATATTCAACCCTATTTTTTTGAAAGAATTTTTCAATTTTATTTTTCTAAAAGGATTTTCTAACCTTATTTTCTCCAATGAGATACTCCAACTCCACTTTTCAATATACATAAAAATCCAAGTTTTCTTTTTTTTGAGTTTTCCCAGATCTTTTATCAACCTTTTTATGCCTAAAATGGCTTTTGAATCTAAACACGTCTCAAAATTGTTAATTTGGTTACTCTTTAATAACTGAAGTCAATTATAAGATAGATCCTAACCATCTCTCCTTTCTGTTTCTATATGTTCATCTTTAATGTAAATATGCATTATATTTTTTTCTACTTTACTAACCTATTTATTTTATCGACAGTGACTTGCATTCATGTTTTCAAAAACTTGAATTTCATTAAACTCAAAACTATGTTCTATGTCAATATCCCTCCAGTGCTTGATGTAAAGTATACTTATTTAATTCAATCAAGGACTCATTAAAATGAATCCTCTATGTTTCTCCTCCCTCCTAGGTTGTATAAAGAGATGTTAATTAAACTTTTATAAAAAAAGTCAGATCCAATATTTAAAAATTTGCATTCATAGTAAGAGGATTCACATAAATAATGATTGCATGAAAAAATAAGGAAAATTGAGATTTAGCTAATTTATGGCTAGATGGTACCAATTTTGGGCTCGTAAGGGTGTTAATCCTTCCTTACACATAATCAACTCCTGAACTGTTAAAGATAAACTCTAGTACATGCAGTCTGTAAAATCAATGTTTTGAGTTTTGTAACTTGGAATCACCAATTTTAATAGGTATCTGATCATACCTAACCCAAAATGGTCAATGGCAACCCCAAGTCATGGCCATTTTATAATGGTCGTTTAAAACTATTTGGATGAGCAGTTCATCCAATGGTTCTTTCTATAACTTTCACTGTATCACACCTAAGTCGAATTATGATCAAGTGTTGATCCAAAGTCAGGCACACTTCTCTCTTTTGTTTTTAAGATGTAGCATCACCATACGAATTTTTGCATGAAGGGCACCTTGTTTTCCACCTAAAACTCAAATTTTCTCTTTCAAATATATTTAAGATTCCTAATTATTTTCTTAAAATATCAAAAAGGATTATATCTAAATAATGACCAAATGGAACCGAGTAAATCAAAGCTAAAGTGAAATATAGTTAGAGGGTACCAATTTTGGGTGTTGTGGGGGTGCTGATTCTTTTCTATGCGTAACCAACTATTGAAAAAACACAACCAATGAATACTTGGACTTTAAAGACCTTGAAATCAACATTTCGAGTTATAAAACTCAGAATATCATTTTCAACAGGCATCTAATTATACCTCGCTTGAAATGATCGGTGGTGACTTTAAATTTATGGCCATTTAACGATAACCTCTCAAGACTAGTTAGATTAGTGATTCACTCAATGGTCTCTCTCTTTCTTTCACATTACTATGCCTAATTAAATCCTAGTGGACATTTAAGTCGAGCACACTAGCTTCGGATTGTCAAAGAAAAAAATAGGGTTATAAAAAATATTAGGCTTATAGGCCAATAATGTGCAATAAGATAGGTTTGCCTTTTATGATTGCTTTTAGTCTTTTAGATTTATCAGGATGCCCTCATGTCAAAGGTATACCCTTTAGTAATTTTGCATATAAATCAAATCTTTTAAAGCTACTAGGATGCTTTCATGCCAAAGGTATTTTGAAGGATATTTTAGTCTAATCAATCCATTTGCATTCTTTGAACCTAGTTTTGTACGTGAAGTCAAAACTGAGTCCTAGGATAAATATTATTATTTTTAATACAATTGAAAATTTTTAAAAATTAAGTCAATGTCTCCCAGTTAAAGTAGTACATAGAATTTTTCCTAGCATATGAGAGGGGTTTTACGGATTATTTTAATAATAAGATATTTTTTTAAAGTAAAAATTGAGATTTTTCAAATTCATGAAAAAAAGCCTTTTATATTCCTCCAATCCTTCAGTGGGGTATGTAAGATATTTTGATTGTTGAAACAAAACCTTTCATATTCCTTTGGTCATCCGATGGGTGTTGAAGATATTTTGACCTTTCATATTCCTCTAGCTTTCTGGTAGGGTATGAAAGATCTTTTAATTTTCAAAAACATTAAAAACCTAATTTTCTCTAATGAAATAACAAAATTAGAACAGGGAAATTTTGAAATACTAGAATCATGATTAAATATCAAATATTGAAATCAAAGAAATATAAAAATTTAAGTTAACATGTCTCAAGCTATTACGAGAGGGATCACTTTAGTCGTGATTATAAGTGACTATCAAACCCTTTCATACGATCTTTAGTATCATCAAAGATCTTAGAATTTGTTTTTATGTGTCTTTGAACCTTAAAAATACAAACTTCGATAGGTGACCAATCTCACCTAGCCAAAATAGATTGGTAGCAACTTTAAATTAAATAGTTATTTTGTAATAGCTATTTAGGGTTAAGTCAAGTAGGTAAATTATCTCGATAACCTTGTCCAAGAAAATTAAATAATAACAGTATGACCCCAGAAAAATAAAATAATAATGATATGTAGATATATCTAGGAATGAGGGGTATACTTGCCTTTTAAGTTGAGTTAGATAAGATTCATATCTACGACATGTTATGACATTGACCTAGTTAAGGCCTTCTTAAAGTAGTACCAACATGTGTCAAACTTGGTTCCCAACCAATTTTCTCTTATGAATCTAAAGAAAAAGCCCACAGAGAGTTTAGGTAATATGCTCAAAGGTGGAGTAAAAGGGTAGCTTTGGTTCAATCCCCTTTAAGTGAAAAGCAAATGACCATGACATTCATCAACACCTTACATGCCCTATATTATGAGAAAATGGTATGAAATGCCACTAAGAAGTTCGCCTAGCTAGTTCTATCCAGCAAGATGATTGATGCAACAATTAAAAATGGTAGGATGTCTGCGAATGAGTCTTCTGGGTTGAGTAAAAGGCCTACCACTAAACAAAAAAAAAAAGAAGGCAAATACCATAAGCTATGCTAACTCATTTCAATCAAACTAGTATCAAATGTCTAATCCTTACCACCTAGGTGTGCCTTACTTTAACTGCA
This sequence comes from Adansonia gregorii, assembly GCA_038382025.1. NCBI lineage: Eukaryota > Viridiplantae > Streptophyta > Magnoliopsida > Malvales > Malvaceae > Adansonia > Adansonia gregorii. The sequence continues at coordinate 39,914 of JBBYHO010225130.1, read as the reverse complement.
TCATGATCCCTTCTTAGCTAGTTTACATTTTGACCTATAACTTATCCTTTACTCTCCTACCGAATCCCTCACGAAACAGTCAATTGCAAGATAATGAAAATATCAACAATCTTATCAACAATACTTAAAACATTTAAAGGGTAAACCAGTGAAGACAACAGTTTGACTGTATCTCTATGACCTATAAAGAGCTTTATCAGCTCTACTCTAGGGGCATCTAATCACTCTTGTGCATGTCCTAAAGAAGAAACTCTATACCTTCAATGGTATAACCCTAACGCCTATTATGACTATTACACCGAGGCAATGAGGCATAATATCAAGAATTGTATTTTTTTCAAGCAAGGGGTACAAAGCCTTATTGATTCAAAGGTTTTACAATTTAAAACAAATCAAGGATTGAATACTAGTACAAATCCTATACGAAACCCTATTAGGCCAATAATGAACATGATCGGTGTCAAAGACATTTGTGATGTTAAGTGAAGCAATTAAAAGTGGCAGGATATCTACGAATGAGTCTTATGGTTGAGTAAAAAGCCTACCACTAACAAACAAAAAAGAAGGCAAATGCCATAAGCCATGCTAACTCATCTCAAATGAGCTAGTATCAAATGTCTAGTCCCTACAACCTAGGTGCACCTACTTTAACTTGATCATGATCCCTCCTTAGCCAGTTTACACTTTGACCTATAACTTATCCTTTGTTGTCTCACTAAATCCCTCATGAAATAGTTAATTACAAGCTAATAAAAATGTCAACAATCTTGTTAATAATGCCTAAAACATTAAAGGGTAAACCAATGAAGACAACAGTTTGACCCTATCCCTATAACCTATAAAGAGCTTTACCAACTCTACTATAGGGCATCTAATCATTCCTATGTATGTCCCAAAGAAGAAACCTCTATACCTTTAATGGTATAACCCCAAACCTATTATGACTATTACACCAAGGCACAATATAAAAAACTATATTTCCTTCAAGCAGGGGGTACAAAGCCTCATTGATTTAAAGGTTTGATAGTTGAAAACAAATCAAGGATTGAATATTAGTACAAACCTCTACAAAACCATTTTGCACTAGCAATGAACATGATCAATGTCAAAGATGATTGTAAGGGAAAGTGAAGTATAAAAGAGGTCAGATGCTGATGAATCAGATTTGGTGAATCTTGACTTAGGCAAGAATGCTTAATGCGATAGAAAAGTTAGAAAAAAAACTTGATGATTATTGTGACTTCCATACTATTCGTGCTATACCCTTTAACCAGGCTAGTATCAAGTGTCCAATCTCTACCACTTAGGTGCACCTTACTTTAACTTGATCATGATCCCTCCTTAACTAGTTTACACTTTGACCTATAACTTATCCTTTTAGTCCCATCGAATCCCTCATGAAACAATCAATTGCAAGCTAATGTAAATGTCAGTAATCCTATCAATAATGCCTAAAAGATTCAAAGGGTAAACCTAAACCAGTGAAGACAATAGTTTAACCTTATCCCCATGACCTATAAAGAGCTTTACCAGCTCTGCTATAAGGTATCTAATTACTCCATGTATGTCCCAAAGAAGAAACTCTATACCTTCAATGGTACAACCCCAACACCTATTATGACTATTACATTTAAGCATAATATCAACAACTATATTTCTTTTAAGCGAGGGATACAAAGCCTCATTGATTGAAAGGTTCTACAATTCAAAACAAATCAAGGATTGAATATTAGTATAAACCTCTATGAAACCATGTTGAGCCAATAATGAACATGATCAGTGTCAAAGACAATTATGAGGTAAAGTGAAACATAGAAGAGGTTAAAATGCTGATGAATCAAATTTGGTGAATCTTGACTCAAGCAGGAATGCTTAATGCCATTAAAAAGTTAGAAAAAGAACTTGATGATTATTGTGACTTCCATACTATTCATGCTATTCCCTTCAACCAAGCTAGTATCAAGTGTCTAATCCTTACAACCTAGGTGCACCTTCCTTTAACTTGATCATGATCTTTCCTTAGCTAGTTTACACTTTGACCTATAACTTATCCTGTACTATACCATCAAATCCCTCATGAATCAATTAAAAGCAAATGAAAGTGTCAACAATCCTGTCAATAATGCCTAAAACATTCAAGGGGTAAACCAGTGAAGAAATAGCTTGACCTTATCACCATGACCTATAAAGAGCTTTACCAGCTCTATTCTAGGGCATCTAATCACTCCTGTGTATGTCCTAAAGAAAAAACCTCCATAGCTTTAATGGTATAACCCCAATGCCTATTATGATTATTACATCAAGGCATGATATCAATAACTGCATTTTTTTCAAGCGAGGGGTACAAAGCCTTATTAATTCAAAAGTTCTACAATTCAAAACAAATCAAGGATTAAATATTGGTATAAATCCTTTATGAAACCATGTTAAGCCAACAATAAACATGATCGATGTCAAAGATGATTGTGAGGTTAAGTGAATCATAAAAGAGGTCAGGATACTGATGAATCAAATTTGGCAAATCTTGACTTAGGCAAAGATGCTTAATGCCATCAAAAAGTTAGAAAATGAACTTGATGATTATTGTGACTTCCATACTATTCGAGCTATAACTTCCAAACATGTAAAGAATTTCATGTCATGGTCCACAGAATGATGGATGATAGCAGAATTAAATTTTATGATAGGAAAGAAGTATCCTTTGCTGAATCAATGAAATGATTGGGGAAGAAATAGCACAACCACAACCACCATACATGAGATGATGAGCCCTTATCATATATAAACAATCAAATTCTAAGGTAAGTTCTTTGATGCCTATGCTGAGGCTATATAGAGGCCTCCCATACAAAAGTAAAAAAAATCATTCCTTAGAAATGTGAGGGTCGTGTCATGATGATCTAGAAGCCCACTTAATTAACCATCACTGTTGACTTATCAAGAGTTAGGCACTTCACTAGCAATGGAAAATGTTATGCACCTCTAGCTTAAGATAGTTAAAAAAGTGATGTTTTCTCAGCAATTGACATATCTCAAGATAAGACAAAAGACCTTGAGTCTAAAAAGTTAAGGGGCAATGGATGAGAAAGAAGCCACCCAATTTTTGAAATTCATCAAGCACATTGAGTATAGTATCATTGTTCTGCTAGGAAAATAACTACTTAAAATCTCTATGTTGTCCCTACTTTTTACTTAGAAGTTCATTAAAATATATGGCTAAAAGTGTTAAATGAGGTATATGTGCCACCAAACATCACCACTAATAGTTGCATCTTGGTCACAAATGATGAGATATCTTCCAAAGGTAAGGGTAACTACAAAGCCTTACATATCACCACAAACTACAAATGCCACATTTTGCCAAATGTTTTCATAGACAATGGTTTTACCTTTAGTGTCATGTCCTTGGCCATTTTAAACAAGCTTACTATTGATGCATCCTATATCAAGCATAGCAAGATGATAGTGTAAGCATTTGGCAAGACTTGTCGATAAAAATATTACTATTCCACTTTGAAAAGGTCTATGCACCTACGAGATTGATTTTCAAGTAATGGGTATTATTCCATCCTTAAATTGCCAATTAAGGAGGCCTTGGATACATTCAGTAAGGCAGTATCATTGTTTTTGCAAAAAAAGTTAAAATTTATGATCAATGGTAAGGTACTCAATAGTAGGGTCGAGAAAGAGATGATCAGTATTGCTTCTACCGATACCACCTACATAGAACTAAATGAAGATACACTACAGCCATCTCTCCGATCATTCAAGTTTCTCAATGCTACATTTGTGGGAGAAAACCAACTGATAGTTAAGCTTCAACTATCTAGGAATACTAATATACATCTAAAGTTAATTGTTGATAAGGGTTGCTATATGAGGAAAAAGGCTTAGTAAAAATTTTAAAAAGTATGGCCAGAACTTTGAAATTCATTAACCAAGTTTACAAAAATGGCCTAGGATTCAAGTCCAATATGTGCTACAAAAAACAACAAGTCAAGAAGGCTAGGGATCAAAGGTTGGCCCATCTATGAGGTCAATAATTAAATCTAGAACCAATGGTATTCCCACTAATTTATGAAACCTTTATATTAGGAGGATGCATGGACCTGAATTAGTCCAAAAAATAAAAGTCAAAGATGTTTTGCTCATTTTGAATTATGCCCTCTGCAACCTTCATGTTTGTACCACCGATAATCTACTGAAACTATTAAAGCAAAGCAATTAAACCAATTCCCACTCATTAGAACATGTTTTTGACAATGGGGCCATGAAAGAAACCTCTATGCTTTAAAAGTCTATTTTGATGTAATGTCAAGAATTAAAACACTGCCCTAGTAGAGGTCAACCTCTTTCATGCCTAAATGGCCACATATGCACGTGATGGAAAAAGTCTAGTTTCAGAGGATGAAGAAAATAAATCTCAGATAAAAATGATGAATATTCAAGAGAAAAATTAGTTTTAAAATATTTTCTTATCAAATTTTAAAATTTATTTTTGCGTATGATGTTATGGCCAATTTCCTATTTTTTCAAAATTTTCATTTCAAAACTTTCGAGATTTGTCATGAAATTTTGAAAGTTGACTGTTTATATTTTATCGATACTTATAGCATTTGTACTGATACTCACTCCAAAAAGTCTAAAATGTTCAAGAAAAATGCATATTGATATTTTATACCACGAAGTGCTTAGTTGTCAAATTTATTTATTTATTTAATTTTAATTTGTCACAGTATCATGAATCTCATGCTCATGAAATTTTCAAGTAAAATTTGTTTCGGATTTTGGGTTTTTCATCTTCATTTTTTATTGGTTAATATTTTAAGTAATGTCTTGAATTTAATTAATTTTTTTGCATATTTCAATGCATTTTTTAGAATTTTCTTATCTCCAAAATATGAACTTTTTTATTTGTAATTTTTTTAGTAAACTTTTTATAGTTTAGAATTTTAAATATTTTCTCATATTTCAATAAAATAGCTTAGATTTAGCTTTTTGGAATTCCAATTCAATTTTATAAAATATATTTTCCTCTGCAAGGGTTTTTGCTCATAAATTTTTGCAAGTTCAAAACTTTTAGTTAGCTTTTTCTTGCACATAAAAATTCTTAAAAAATTCCTTTTGAAATTTTTATATGGACGCTTTATTTATTTTATTTTTTAATGGGCCAAAATTTTTTTCCTATTTCATGGGCTTAAAACTTTCAAGTTTTGCTAGCGAGCCTAATTAGCCTACTCATCTTCCAACAAACCCAAGAAGCCCATTTTTGTTTCCTAACAAGTTATCTTGATTAAATTTTTAATTGAATTTATAATGTGAAATTTTATTTCTTGAATACATAATTTTTAATTTATTATAATTTAACCCTTATAACTTTTTTTTATCTTATTAAGATTTTTTTCCATAATCATCATGAAGGCCATGGTTCTAGATAATAAATGATGCATGATGATTCACACAAAGTGACAAAAATATTTAATTAAAACTTATCAATATAAATAAATATCTAAAATGTAAAAAAAATAAAAAAAAGAAAGCCAAATTCAGCCAAGAGGAATTTTTTTTTCTCTTGGCCGACCGATTTAAATACCGGAAGGATGTTTTTATTTGAAGAGGATGCTTCAAGAAACCTAAGGGCTCTCATGGTAATTTGTGGCATTTTTCCTTAAGAAATATCAAGTTTTATCAAATGTCCAATGCTTTAAAGGTAGTTTCACTGTGATTTTTGCTCATCTTCTTTATTTTCCATTATAATTCATCCTTTCAGTGAGCTTAATAATCCTCTATGGTCATGGATTTTGATCCATGTTGAATGCCCAAGTGTTGAAAGCCATGAACAATCTCATCATCTAGTTGTTAAATTTGATTTTTCTTAGCAAAAATTTGATTTTCATCAAGAAAACATGTTTTTATTGATATGTTGTGTATGTTGTCATGTGAATATTTTCATGTTTATATTGTTTTACTTGGTCTTTTCATATGAATATTTCTATGTTTATGTGCTGATTTTCCATGAATCCATAGATATTGATGTTTTGAGCTTGTTAGAGATTAGGATATGTCTTTATGTTGAAAAATAAAATTTTTCTTGCTATACTGAGGTTGGCTGAATATGTTCAATCTTAAATGGGATTTTATTTCTTGTTTTTATGATCTTTTGGACTACTTGTAATATTTAAAAGTTGTAGGGGTCCAACATTAATTTTCACAAAATTTTTAAGGTCTTGTATAGGTATTTCCAAGATTTTCATATTTTTTGTGCTATTTTATATTATGGAAAACATAGAGACTAAATCGTAAAATTTTAAAAATTTTTCTAAGCCCATCCAAGCTTGGCTGAATTCATGATGGGCCATTAGGAGTGTTTTTTTATGCATTTCAAGCATCTTAAAATGCATTTCATACATTTTTAACCATTTAAAGATCGTTTTGTAATTTTAGAAAGTTTAGGGCAAAAATCTAAAATATTGTTCCGAGGCCAAAAATACTTGGTTGAATATTCCTTGTGATTTTTGTATGATTTTCCTGTTGATTTTAATGAGTTTAATATTTATTTGTAATATACGGACCAAATGTCAAAACTAAAAAGTTATTCCAAGGCCATTAATGCTTGGACAAATGTTTAGTAGACTTTAGGATTGTTTTTCATGCATTTAAACATGTTTAAATGCCTTTCATACATGTTAACCTTTCGAAGGTTATTTGTGATTTTAAAAAGTTTACAAGTCCATTTGCAAAAAATGAAAAGTATTATTCCAAGGCCATGATACTTGGCTGAATGGTTCTTGTGATATTTACTAAATTTCCCATGTTGATTTCCATATGGTTGATGTTCATTTGTGATTTTAAGTTATTTAGAGATTTAATTGTAAAATTAGAAAGTTTAGAGGCCATTTTGTAAATCCTTGCATTTTAAGGGTTAAATAAGTCATTTCTCATACTAAATTACCCATCTAGGGTATTTGGGTCATTTAAGAATATTTTTATCATTTTTAGCCATTTAAGGGTTAAAATCTAAATTTAAAAAATTTAAGTGCCGATTAGTAATTTTTGCATTTTAGGTCATCTTTGATATCCAAATTACCTATTTAGGATATAATTATCATTTCATATAATTTTGAGTTTTTAGGATCACCAGGATGTTTTTATGACGAAGGTATGACTTAAAGGCATTTTAATAATTTACCTTAGAATCAAATCTTATGTGATCTCCGAAATGCTTTCATGATGAAGGTATGCATTAGGGATATATTTATCTTTTTATGATAATTTTTAGTCCTTTAAGGTTATCGAGCTGCTTCCATGTCAAATGTAGACCTTAGGGTCGCTTTAGGACTTTATATTAGAACCAAGTCCAATGTGATCATCGGGATACTTCAATGTCGAAAGTACACAGTGGGAATAGGTTTACCCTTTATGAAGTTATCGAGTCCTTTAGATCACTGGGATACTTTTATGTCCAAGGTGTACTTTAGGGGATATTTGGTCTCTTCGACCAAGTATAGGTCATAGGACACGTTTTTATTGTTTTTAATAAAATTAAAAAATTTTCAAAAAATTGAGGCAATATAATCAAGTTTAAATAATCCATAAGTGTGCTTGCTAGAATATGGATGTCACCTTATCGATGAAATTAAATAAAGGTATTCTTTTTTCAAAACTGAGAAAATGATGATTTTTTATGAATTTTGAAAGAATAAACACTTTCATACACCTTCATTCCACTGTTAGGGTGCAATGGTTATTTGATTTATTAAAACCTTTCATATTCCTTTGACTCTCTAATGGGGTGTGAAAGATAATGATAAAACCTTTCATATTCCTCTAGTCCTTTGGCAAAGTGTAGAAAATGTTTTGATTTTCAAAAATATTGAAAACTTGCTTTTCTTAAATAGAATAATAAAATTTGTTTTAGGAAACTTTATTATGATATATAGGAATCATAATTAAATATCAGATACTGAAATTGAATAAAAATTAAATTTAAATTAATACGTGATTAATAAGGTATCGATTATTGAGCATCATGAGAAGGATCAATCTTTGCTCATGATTGTAATTGACTCCCAAACCTTTTCTCACAATCTTCGGTATTATTGCAGACCTTGGAATTTGTTTTTAAGGGTTTTATAACCCTCAAAATATGAACTTTGATAGATGACCAATCTCACCTAGCCAAAATAGATTAGTGGTGACTTTAAGATAAATAGTTGTTTCATAATGATTATTTAGGGTTTGTTCGAGTGAGCAACTTATCTTAGCAACACAGTCCTTAAATGTGAAAAATAAGAAAAAAATAATGATATGGTCCCCTAAAAAATAAAAGAGTTAATGATATATATATAAGAATGAGAGGTACACTTGCCTTTTGAATGGTTGGTCAAGATTTGTATCCCAACCATGTTACGATAGCTTCTAGGAATCCTTTGTAATACAATACATCATACATATCTGCTGATGCAAGGATTGTCGGACTATACCCACTATGAGGTATTGTTCGCTTTGGAGCACTGCACAAACTATTTTCACAGTTTTATCCTTTGAGAAAAGGCACCTCAATAGAGGAAATATAGCCCTTGCTTTATAAGCCACAATGGATATCCATGGCTGATCGATGTGGGATTCTTGTCTTGCCCCAACATTAGCCCCCCAAGCAAGGGTGTGGACTGTGTAGTTGAGTGGCCAAGTTCGGTTGTAGATTGAGTGGTCAAGTTACCACTATGTAAGTCATAGATTGAGTGGGCATGTTATATACCCAGTTTTGTGTAAGTCAAGTAACTCAGAGTTACCTATTTATAAATGGCATCGTCTATGGGAATCGACAAGCCATGAACTCATAATTGAAATTTCATTTAGGCATATAAGCAAGTAACTTTGAGTTACTAACTTATACCATTGCAAACTTGCCCATTAAAACTACGACATACACAGTGGCAAACTTGCCCACTCAATCTATGACTTGCACAGTAGTAAATTGACTACTCAATCTACAACCAAACTTGCTCACTTAACCTACAGAGTCCATACCTTTGCCTAAGGGGCTAGTGTTGGCGGAAACAACAATCCCACATCAATTGGCCAAGGATATGGATTATGGCTTATAAAGCAAGGGCTATCCTTCTTTTATTGAAACACCTTTTTTCAAAGGACAGAACCATAAGGATAGTCTGTGCATTGTTCTAAAGCAAATAATACCTCATAGCAGGCATAATCCAACAGTCCTTGCATCAATAACATCTAAGCACCAAATTTTTGGTATCATATATCGAGAGAAGTGAATTAATCTCAATGTATATCTAATATTGAAACTTCTATAAGTTTCCTAACTTTGATCACATCAAAATCTTCCTTGCAATCTTTGCTCTATTAATCTAGCTCTCCACTAAGTTGGAATTTTTCTTTATCATCTCCGTTGTCTGTCTTAAAAAAAGGGTATATGGACAATGAATGGATTATAATCCATCTAACAAGCTTGAGGCTTTAAAGTACATCTTATATGAGCCTAATTAGGCTACTTTTTGATATCTTGCTTAAGAATATTTCCTTAAAAATTTCAAACCTCTCATTATCATTATCCTTATAGAGCATTTCTTTAAGGTTTTAGATATTTTAATGAGCTTAAATAGCTATTTGTTTCTTTTGGAGTTTAGGCATCATATTAGCCATCATCATTATGTAACTTGATAAAGGTCTTAAATATGAACTAGATAGATTGCCCCTGACCTAATGGCTATTTTTGGATATACCATTTAATATGGGCCTAATCAATGGAGTCTAGATGTTAAGCTTGTTAGCATTACATATGCAAACTTAAAGATAGTCTACTAGTCATGTTGCATTTATATCCATTATGAACCAAAACATTATGTAGTTAATAATTTACAATTTCAATCATTAAGTAAGGTTTTGCAACTTTAATGATTGTCCTCATTATTTTTTCTCTAGAAGTTTAGCATTTGAATCTTATTGTTGAGCTAGGTAGCCTTTTCACATTTCCATGACCTTGAATCAACTTAATAAACCAGGAAAGAGCTAATTGGGTAGGTAACTCTATTTACCAATTGGATCTCTATACAACTCTTATATCAGTTAGGAGGCAACCTTTTGGTTAAATATATCATATGCATTTCATCTAACCATTGCCTCTAATGCCAGAATCTAAGTTGTATGTATCTAAACAACATGGCATTAGTTGAGTAAAACCTATCATTCATAACACAAGCAACTTTTACAGAAGGGACCTTTAGTCAACTCAAAAAATCCCTATGGCCACAACTTAGGTATCTTGCTATGAACAATCGATAGAGTCTAATCATGCTTAGGTATCGACTCAATATTTTATGAGAGATTTTTATCATTTATCTTAGGTCTTGCTTTATTTGATTAGCATGCATAGCATTTATTCAACCATATATCACCTATATATAAATTCAAAAATAAATCTAACACCTGCAATCTACTAGAATGATTGTGGACTTTATCTATCTAGTTTCTTTAAGCCATTAAGAAAGTAGTTGAACAAATACCTAGGAATATCATACAAGATCTTTATAAGTCTTAATAATGATCTTCTTGGTCCTTTCTTCTTGGCGTCATCTTCTTTGTATATTGGATTTACATAAATTCTAATCTTAACCTAAATCTAAGTCCACAAGTCCTATGTAATGGTTACATATCTTTGTAAGTTTGAAGAGAGTTAGGTGAAAGGAATTAATAAGATAGAATTAAAAAGGAAGGCAAGGTCCGTAGACCCTATTTATAAAATAAATACCAAAAGAAAAATTCAACCATCCATAACCTAGTAATACTAAGTTCTAGTCCATAATCATCTTTATGCTAACATAATTACAGATACCTTGTTTGGTTTGGGCCACCATCCAAAGCATTAAAATCACTATTTAAAATGTCATCAAGGTTATTTAAGCTAGCATCAATCAATCATAATTCATTCTTAGCTAAGGTGAGGTATCCAAAAAGACAAAGATATGTAAAATCTATATTTTTATGAGTGGATATCAATCCATGGTCTCTAGGTCTCAATACACGGCTTCTATGTTATTAATGTCTCAATGAATCATTGTTTGTATGGATACTAAAGGCCATGTATCAATACAATTACTATGGTATTGATACAAAAGGCTTAGTATCAATACCAAGTTATTTTGAAGCCTAAATCATGAATTTTGGTTAAGGTGTATTGGTACAAGTTATGAAGTATCGATACCTTGGGAAATTATGTGCTTAGTATCGATACAATGTTTATTGTATAGGTACTAAAAGGCCAGGTATCAATTTTAGCTTAATGGTATAAATACCCAAAGCAATAATTAGCTTTTGGTATCAATACAAAAAGCCTTGCATCAATCCCACTAGGCTATTTTTTGGTCTATTTAAGACATTTCTCTCCCTTCATACTATGACATTAAAACTTGGATTTGATCATGATTTTAGCCTCGAATTCAAAATCAAGAACAATTTCAAATAGATCATATGGACTTAATTTTTGGGCTTAAACATTAGGTTCTAGCATTTTTGAATGATCCATAAACATGTCACAAGGGTATTTCATGAGAAAATATGGATTAATCAAGGGCAAGTACTAGCCCCTACACGGTTTGTTACTGTTGCCAAAGCTATGCCTCAGCCAATAAAATACTAAAAAGTTTCTTGTTGGCATGATGAGTTACTATTTTGTCTACCCTAAATGACTTAACTACTTCATCTTTCGTAAGTTCCTGAGGGCTAATAATGAATCCTATGTAAGATATGTTATGAGGTCAGCTAGAAATAAAACCTCTATACACAACTGCATCAACCTCCACTCCTAAAAAAAACCTTATTCCCATAGCTCTCCCTCAACCCCTCCAAAAACCACCCTAAAATCCTCTTAAATCATCACTATTCCATAAAAAACATCCCTCTACTGATCTAACAACCTTCATGCTCATTCTCAGCCATCTTTTCTTACTAAAATCATTGTACAGGAAGGCTAAAAACCGAGCCATAAGTTTAAAACATTTTTTCCTCAACATCACCAATAATGTCTTCAAAGTTTTAGGGGTATATTTTCTTTTTTTTTCCTTTCATTTACATGTTTTTGCATTTTTCATCATTTTAAAGATCTTAAACAAGCTAACTATGATCTTCATTGGGACCCTTATGCATTTTATGGCCTAGAATATAGTAGATTTAGGTTTTTTTTGGTGCTTTGTTGACCTCTCTATCATGTTGTTCACTGTTATGTACTTGTCTCATCTTGATTATGAGTTTCGATGTTACCGTAAAATTTCAGCAAGCATTTCTTCTTTGTTCTAGCATGTTTACATTGTTTCCATGACTTATTTCCTGATGTCATGCATTTAAATATTATCTCCATGCGTACTCATGCTTATCTATTCACATATTGTCATCATTTCCATTCTTAAATGTCATTTTTACATATTTACACATGCCTATCATGTTTATTGTAATGAACATCATTTTTTATCATTAAAGGCTTGCTAAATGCTTATTTATTGGTCAAAATTCTATTTTCCTGAAACCCCTAGTTAAAGCTGTGTTAACCTTAATAAATGAGGATTAACATGGATTTAAGATTTCTCTATGGCATTGGTTTTCCAATCTTGGGGGAAAATTAAAATTTTCAAGTGTGGATTCAAGGATTATTATGGTCAAATGTTCTGTTTTCAAAATAAATGTCCTTTTTCAGTGTCCAAAATTATTTCTACCTTGATTTCTTTTTAAAGTCCCTATGTTTATGGCATGGTCAATGGGTCATTTCATTGTCCCAAACTACCCAGGAATTTGCAATAAGCTCATGATGCCTATCTCACACATTTTTATCCATCATTAGCTTTCGGAAGTTTGTGGCCCAGGCTTAGACCTAAAAAGCCCGGAAAAAAATTCCTTTGTCGTTGCCCTAGCGACAATATAGTAATGACTTGAAAATCATTTTTGAACTCTAAACAATTTTTTATGAATTTTTTATATTTTTTCCTAGAAGGGCGTTGAATTATTTTTCCAAGAATATCTTGCTTGCCCTCGGATGAGAGAGTTATAATTTTTCAAACCAATGCTATGTGGAACCCTTGGAATTAGTGATTTACCTTCTATTTAGGGCATTTTGACACCTGAGATGATTTTTTTTGAATTTAAAATATGTTTCATAAAAATCTTATGAAACTTCTTTTTCATAAAGGTATTGTTTGTGATTTAATGATTCTATAAAAGTCAAGAATGATTTTTCAAAGTTTGCATACAATTTCTCCTACTTGTACCGTTAATGTTATGTCTGACCCAACTTTAAAAATTATTTCCACCTAGAAGATGTTTTTTTTCAGATTTTAAAAATATTTTTACATTAAACCTCATTGAATCACCTTTTTAATGGTACATTATCTAGTTTTTTGCACCTCTAAATTTGCTCAAAATAAACTCAAAAAGGGTTTTTCAACAATTATTAAAATTAGTTGATTTCTTTGAATCTCAACTCTGAAGCAATCGAGTGCCTCTATGTGATTGTGATTAACCTTAAGAATTAAAATACAATATGCATTGAACCTGTGGTCTTGGATCAAGGTATGAACAAATTTTTAAGATTTAACATCCTTATTTTTATCTATTCTCTTTTTTTATCAAATTTCATATATTTTGTCAAGAATTGTCAAAATCTCGATTTTGTTAAGAAATCACTAAACCCTTGTCATGGTAAATCATTCAAGCTCATCTTTCCTAATATTATAGAAACTTTTATCCATAGGGATACAACAACCACATTTTTTAAATGGATACCACAACCTCACTTTTCATAAATTGTCAAAATGAAAATTTCTCTATCATGGATTTCCTTAGACTTATCTAGTTTTTGATTGACTTTTATGCCTCGATTAATCAATGAATCGAAACACATCCACAAAATTCTTGACTTGGTTGTTTCAAGATAATTGATGACAATTACGAGATACATTCCCATGACCCCTCTTCTTCTTTTTTTTTATTGTTTTGTTTGATTTATTTTTGTGCAATATTATCTTATTCTTGTTATCTTACTAGCACATTTTTCTTTCTAGTAGACATCTTGCATCATATTTGTCAAAAATATTTTTCAAAAAAATTACAAAGCTAATGTCTTGGGTTAGTATCTCCCTAGTGTTTGACATGAAATATTCAATTTTTTTTCAAAATTAAATTTGAAGATCATTTTATCTCGAAATCTCATCACTCCTCAACCCTATGGGGTGCATATAAGATTTGCACTTTCTTTAAAAACTTGAGTTTATCATTTTACTCATACTCCTACATTAAAAAAGGTTTATATTTAAATATTGATGGGTAAACATTGAAGGAACTAAAACCAAATTAAAGCATGGCTAGAAAGGTACAATTTCATGCGTCACGAGGAGGTTTGCACTTTCTTGTGCGTAACCAACTCTTGGAACCAACTAGTGAATCTTTAGACCACACAAACCATGGAATTGATGTTTCAAGTTCCATAACTTAGAACATTGGTTTCAATAGGCATCCAATCATGCCTAGCCCAAATAATCAATGGTGGCTCCAATTATTAGATATTTCATAGTAGCCATCTGAGATTAGTTGGATGAGTGATTCATCCAGTGGTCCCTTACTATGATCAAGAGTCAAAGTCAAGAACCTATACCTTTTCACACCCTTAACATCACCAAAAGGAAGAAATCCCAGTTGAGAAGACATTTCCCCATTAAGATTAAATTTTTTTTAAGTCACATGCATTCCCTTCCATGATGAAAGTCGAGGAAGGGATGGTGCTGACAGCTTAGCGACTCCATTAAGGATCAATTTTAAAAAGTTTAACCGATAACTAGCCATGTCTTACCTAGTTCTCAGTTTCCTCAATTTTTAATCACTATTTAAGTATAATCTCTTTTTATTTTTATCTATTATTCTTTTATTTGTTGTGATATTTTTATCATGCCATCATTAGGGATCGCTGTGTGTTTGAAATAAATAACAATTCAAAAAATATGGTAATATGGGGGTAAATAAAAGGTTTGATTATTTTTTTGACACACACCGTGCATAAGCATTTGCATTAGATTCCTACCAAATGCCATTGCTAGATTAGGGTCCTAATTATTAATAGAAAGTGAGTTATCTACCTTCATGGGTACCTTACCACACAAACATAGCAAAAGCTTTTAGGGTGTAAAGTACTTATGTCTTTTGTGAGTACCCTTCCATATTTGCACAAGGAAATACATCCACCAAATCAAACCCATTTCACCAAGCCCAAGATAAGCCTAAGATCTAGGTGTCTCGACTGTTTTTACCAGATGGAAGAGTGATTTAGATGCCAAAATATCATCTTAAACCTATATAGTGAACCCTACATGCCAAACTATGTTGAGCCATACCGAAATGCTGCTACAATAGCCTAAAGAATAGGGACACTTGTGAAACACTTTTAACCTTTACTATCGCATGCCTTAGTTACATGGAAATAGTGAAGATACATTGTCACCAAAATGTGTCATTTCAGTGTCAGTATACAACATTATACTATCAGATTAACAATTAAACTTTATTAGTATGTGAGTGATGGCAAGCAAATGTCACCACTTACAGAGAATAAGCTGTTATGTTGCTTAAATGGTAGCTTAACAAATTCATCTCTAGGTGATTATGAATGGACATTGCCACCTAATCATTTAGTTTTACACCTAGAGGTATCATGTCACCTCGATTAGGGTGATTTTAACCTAGTAATGTCTTTATACTATCGGTAGGTACCTAACTTGTCTTGATACTTGTCATGTTTTCCCCTAAGCATTATAACACCTCTTGTCGAGGCATTTTCCATAAGTCATTTACATTCTTTTATTCTTTATTCATGTTTGTATTATTTTATATTGCCACTAACCTATTTCTTTTTTTTTTATTTTTTTTGATTACTGCATACATCATAACATCATTATCATCACTATGTGACACTTGGTTTAGGCATTCAGTGTTTGGCAAAAGGTGTCTATCATGGAGCCATAGTCCACCTCTGTCATTAAGTCTTTCAAAAATGCTAAGACATGGTTAGAATGTCAACAGCATATGGATAAGGATATTTTCAATCTTTGTTATGTCTGGATAGTGCATGAAAAGGTCAAGAAGAGGTATCATCAGAATGGTTGGCAAGATTTGAAGCATATATTAGCTAATTGGAACAATACTGAGAGGCAATCATTTGCAAAGTGGTATAGAGACATAACCCTCCTACTCTAAGTCTAGTTGGATATCAGCTTGTTGTGAGCAACATCACAGTTTTGGTACCTAGCATATCGATGCTTCACCTTTAATCAAAAAGATATGGTCCCTATAATCGATGAAAACATAGCCTTCTTCAACACCAAAAATGTCAAGTCCAATAGAAAATATTGTAAATCATTATAAACCCGACCATTCAAAAAAAAGCTAGCAAAAAGCCTTAGAGACATAGGCCATGAATCGATAGGCAAGTCACGGTAAAAAGAAATAGTGAGTGAATTTCTTAGGTGAGTCTAAAGTAAGGAATGGTGAATGCTATCGATCTAAAGAAAATTTAAGATGACTATGCACTAGCTATATATGGGGTGGTCATATTCCCAAAGATCCTAGGTTATATATAGCTTTCTTTTCCTGATTATGTTGTAACATTAACCTTGTACCCACTATTATTGCTAAGACTATTCGAGCCCTCAGCATACGCAAGAAAATAGGGACAGGTTGGTTCATTAGATATGCCTCACTCTTTCATAAGTGGCTCATCAGCCATTTTCGCCTCAAAGAGAAAAAATGTTGCACAACTTCTTGCCTAATTTCAGCTCTATTTCCAAAGTCCTTGAGAAGGAATAGCCCTCAGACAAGTTCAAAAAGTAATAGGTTTAGAAGTTTTAGAACCTCATAGGATAAGAGATCACATAAAAGGTCCCATGGTTTTTCCACAATCTATCTTATATAAATATGGAGGTTTTAATTACATGTCACTTATAGGATTATGGGATCCACTAGCTATGCCTATCCTAGTTCTGTGATAGTTTTAATGTCAACAATCTTTTTCACTTAAGACCTAAAAAATTAGGACTTTGATAATGGTGAGCCTGATTACAAGTTAAAAGTCTAGGCAGCATTCTATGCTTGGGTGCAAATTCATTGCATAGAGAGATATTGGAGAGGAAATAGCATGACTCCAGAGTATGACAAGTGGAGGATTCATTGTACCAATGACATCTTGTAGCTGTCTAGTGTTAGGCTGCTACAAGTACTAATTGGTGGGCCTCCTTCTGAGATTAAATTGCTTAAGTGGGAGCTTAAATAAGAAAAGGTGACCTCTACCACAAAAATCACTTATCTAAAGGATAAAAAGAGTCAACTAATGATGGATCCTTAAAAATGATATCGAAAGTCTAGAAAAAGACTACATAGCACTCAAAAAACCAAGCAAGTCTTAATGCATTGGCAAGACATTAACTGAATGGGAGGTGAATTATGCTACCCTTATCAAAAAGTTAAATCAGTGGCAAGGAAAAGCTAGAATTAATAAGGAAAAGCTCATAAGGGCTTGTGCTATCATGTTGACACATTAGAAGAGAATTAAATGTCTGAAAACTTAAGTGCACAATTTGAGAGTGGGTAAGGTCGAGAATGAAGCTCTTACATTTAGGGTTTAAAGGTTGGAACATTCTTTCCAAGATCACCAAGACTATATTGGAGTTGGTGAGAGCATCTGGGTAATACAAAAAAGAATGGCAGGCAATGATTGACCGGCACACCTAACTTCGAGCAGATTCAAGTAACCCGATAGACGTAGATATCATGAATGACATAGCCTAATTTTTAAAGTAAGACATCATACCTATTGGGGATCATGAATAACAATCAATGATTTCTTAGAATATGTAATTAAAAATGCAACTGTTTAGATATTTTTGAATGCAGTCATATGCAATTAAATTTTCTTTGTTGCTCCATGACAGACGCTATTGGCAAAGCTTTTTTGCAAACCAATTTGCATAACTAACTCTATTCTTTTGTTGTTAGATTCATATATGCATATAAACAACCATCTATTGTCATGACTTCATCATCATCATTTCATCATGAGCAATCATTAATAAAAATATTTTTAAAAAAGTCATAGGAATGGACACAAAAGTGCAATAGATTATGAAATCAAGCAAAAAACATGGAACTAATCATCCCACACCATTATAATACCCACCATGCAAATAACTCATGGAAAATGATCATCAAGCATGAATAGAACGACTCGAGTTGATGTACAAGGAGTCTTAGGACCAGATGCTTCATCGGTAAAATGAAATGCAGACACAAATCATGAAACTCATGGAGCTATTAATAGCTTCCAATGAAAAGGGACAAGTCAGTATTACGATACCAAAAAAGAATTAGCTAACCCAAACAAATCTTCTTAGTAGCACTAAGGATATTTCATAAAGAACTCATCCAACGCATCAACCTAACGCAATGCTAGCTATTCATTTACCTAAATCCTATGGCAATAAACCAATTATCCCTAATTTTTATGGAGCAACTGTGGGCATTTCTCTGACATATCCCGTAACCCTTGATCATGATGATCAAGAGAAGATAGATGATTAGAAGCTTATAATGTTTTCCAACAAGATGGATAAGTATTAATTATTGGAAAAGCTATTTGAACCATTGAGTGACAAGTTCAAAATCGATGACACAAAATCTATCTCTACTGTCCAACCTTGTTATTTGCTAATAGTTTAAGGTACTAGAGTTTGAAAAGTTCAATAAAACTACTAACCCTATCATACATGTTTCAATATACCTCAAGAAGATGGTAGGGTATGAGAAAAACAAGAAACTCGTCATCTAATGCTTTTAGCATAGTTTAATTCGAGGTAGTTGCTTAATGGTATATCAAACTTAATAATGTCAAAATTTAGTTGTAGGTCGACTTGACTAGGGCCTTCTTGAACAAGTACCAGTTTGTGTTAGATTAAGCCACAACCATTTATTTTTTATGAATCTGTAGAAGAAACCCACTAAGAGCTTTAAGTAATAAGCTCAAAGTTGAAGGAAAGAAGCAACTTTAATTCAGCCTCTTCTAACTGAAAAAGAGATGACCATGATGTTCATCAACATCTTACATGGCCTCTATTATGAAAAACTAGTAAAGAATGCCACTAAAAATTTTATCGACCTAGTTTTATTCAGTAATATGATCGATACAGTAATCAAAATTGGTAGGATGTTTATGGGTGAGTTATCTGGGTTAAGCAAGAAGCCCATTCCTAGCAAAAAGAAAGAATAAGAGGCAAATGCCACAAGCTACACCAACCTATCTCAACTGAGCCAATATCAGGTGCCTAATCCTTACTATCCAAGTGTACCCTACTTTAGACTGGTCATGATGTCTCATCAGTCAATTTACACCACCATCTATAATCTATCATTCACCGTCCCAGTGGATTCCCTATGAAATAAGCAACAAGTTAACCAAAATGTTAATCAATAATGCACCAAACAAACAAGATGCAAATCAATGAAGAGAATAGTTAACCTAATCCATACAACCTATAAAGAGTTTTATCAACCTTTACTCCAAGAGCACCTAATTGCTCCTGTTACCTTCAGTGGTGTAACCCTAATGCCTATTACAACTACCACACAAAGG
Source organism: Adansonia gregorii (assembly GCA_038382025.1). NCBI lineage: Eukaryota > Viridiplantae > Streptophyta > Magnoliopsida > Malvales > Malvaceae > Adansonia > Adansonia gregorii. The sequence goes on along the minus strand of JBBYHO010225130.1, from coordinate 20,236 downwards.
TAGCGGGGCATAACATTAAAAACTGCATTTCTTTCAAGCGGAGGGTATCAAGCCTCATTGATTCAAAGGTTTTGCAATTTAAAACAAATCAAAGGTTGAATGTTGCTACAAATTGTCTATCAAACCATGCCATGTTGACACTGAATATGATCAGTATCGAAGGCAATTATAAAGTCAAGAAAAGAATTTAGAAAGTTAGGATGTCGATGAGTATCGTCTGGCAAATATTGATTTAAGAAGGAATTTTTAATGTTATCAAGAGGTTAAAAGAAGAACTTGATGATTTTCATGAGTTTCACATAATTCATGGAATACCCTCTAAACATGCAAAGAATATCGTGCAATGATTTAAAGAATGATGTCACGAGGGCAAAATTAAATTCTATGATAAGAAGTAAACATTTCTCGTCAAATCAGTGAACATGATTAAGGTAGTAATGGCCTAACCCTTATAAGAAAGAGGACATCCCTTCATTATCTATAGATAGCCAAGCTCTAAAATAAGTTCATCAATGGCCAAGTTGAGGCTATTCGTAGAAGGACCCATGCCATTCCCATACAATAGCAACAAAGTTGTCCTTTGGACATATGAAGGTCGATTTATGATAATCAAGGAGCCCACCTAGTTAACCACTGTTGCCAATTTGTCAAGAGTCAACCACTTCACTTGTAGTGGCCGATGTTATGCACCTCTAGCTTAAGATGGTTAGAAAAATGATAGCTCTTCAACAGTTGACATATCTCAAGATAGGACAAAAGACTTGGAGTTTAGGAAAGTAAAAAAGGTAATAAATGAGAAGAAAGCCATTGAGTTTTTTGAAATTCATTAAGCTTAGTAAGTATAGTATCATCGATCAGCTGAGTAAATGATTAACGAAGATCTTTGTATTATATCCACTTCTTATTAGACAAATTAGACCATTTGGTAAACAATATCACAGCTAATAACTACATCTTATTCACCAATGACTATATCCCTCTTGAAGGTAAGGTAGCTACAAAGCCATACATACAAAGGCTACATCCGGCCAAAGGTTTTCATAGACAATAGCTAAGCCCTTAACATGATGCCTTTGGCCACCTTAAACAAGCTTCTAGTTAGCAAAGCCACATGATAGGCTACTATAACTAGGAGATCAAGTTTTAGGTAATAGACATTGCTTAATTTAATAATTGTCTACTAAGAAGGCCTTAGATACATTTAGTCGGACCAATATCATTATCCTTGCATCAAAAGCTAAAATTCATGATTGATAACAAAGTGTTAGTATTAGGGCTAAAATAAATATGATTGCAACCTCTTCCATTAATATGCTTAAGTTATCCTTTGAGTCATTTGATTTTGTCAATGCTACATTCATAAGAAAGGGCTCATTGATAATTAAGCCTTGGTTATCAAAAAATACTGGCATGGGTTTGAAGTTGATTGTTGGCAAAGGTTAAGCTAAAAAAAGGCTTGCTAAGAAGATGTAAGGATGGCCTGAGCTTTAAAAATCATCAACCAAGTTGACAAAAAAGGCTTAGAATTCAAATTTGATATGTAGCATAAGAAAAAGCAAGCTAAGAAGGCTAGAGATCAGAGCTTGGCCTAACTGTTTGGTCAAAAGTTAATCCCAGACCTAGTATCATTCCCACTAATCCGTGAAACCTTTAAATTGAGAGGATGCATGGATTTGGATTAACTAGGAAAGATGAAAGTCAAAGATGTCCAAGTCATTCTAAACTATGCACTTTACAACCTCCACATCAATATCATCGACAACAAGCCAAGACTATCAAAGCCAAGTGATGAAGCCTATCCTTATCCATAAGAATCTGGTATAACAGTGCTAACATGTCAAAAACCCCTACATGTTTTAGTATATTTCTATGTGATGTCAAGAATAAAAACCTACTTGCGTCTGTCCCTTAGTTTACGAGATTTTAGATAACGAGCATCTTTTATCAAATATTATCAATAAAAATGACTTTTGCATAAAGCATTTCATTTTCTATGCCAATTTTTATTCTTTGCCCTTACTCCAACTCTTTGTCTATACATATTTTTGTCTACATTGTTTATTTCCTCACTCTTTCAGGTGCCATGGTAAATTGACACAGATGTTTATGATCAGTTCTAAAAGATCAATTTTGAATATTCTATCTATAGTGGTGAAGTTGATTTCAATGAAGATTCTAAAGAGAAATCTATGCCATCGGATCTGTTATGATTATTCAAGCATGAAAAAAATAGATCTTGCTCCATGAAGAGCCAATCGAAATCATAAATTTAAGGAATAAGGAGGATAAATAAAAGGTCAAGAACCAGACTAATAAACTTGCTCTAAGAGTACTAGGATGTATTTGCCTAGTCATAGTAGGACATGCCTAGAGTATACCCCATTTTGCATTGTAAGCCAGCTAATATCCTAACCAAGCCTGACTTAAAAGGCCCTCATTCCTATATTTATTGATATATCACTATTTTATATTCTCTTATTTCTATAGGCTATATCATTATTAATGTTTTCACATCTTTGAGGGCTACTTAGTCAAGATGAATCCCCTACTCGACTAAACCCTAAATAGTCATTATGAAATGACAATTTACTTAGAGTCATCACCAATCTTATTGGCTAGATGAGATTGGTCACCTATCAAAGTTTATATTTTGAAAGTTACCAAACCAAGGAGTACCAACTTTGAGGTCTAAGATCATACTAAAGATCAAATAGAAGGGCCTAAGAATCGGTTACAATCACAAATAAGGAGCAACCCTTTCGTGATGCCCATAATTCTATAGATTACTAATCATATGCTAACTTGAATGTTGATTTTTATCCAGTTTTAACATTGGCATTTAATTGTAATTCCTAAAATAATATTTTATGAAACCAATTTATTATTCCATGTCAACAGAATTGAGTTCTTAAAATTTTTGAAAATTAAATCTCTTATGCACCCTACCGGAAGAATAATGGAACAAAAAAGGTTTCTACTGTACCCCACCAGAAAACAAAGAACACAAAATGTTTTAAAAAATCAAAATGTTTTTCGCACTCTACTGAAGGGCTAGTGCAAAGTGAAAAGTTTTATTTTTATTTTTTGAAATTTATATAAACTTGATTTTCACTTTGAAAAGGATATCTCATTACTAAAATAATCTCTCATATTTGAGAGAAATTCCACTTAGTACTTTAACCCGAAGACAATGCCTTCATTTTTAAAAAATCTGGTTTATGTATATAAAAATTACCCTAAGACTTGATTTAAATTAAAATTATGAAAAATCGACCTTGGATCAAAGTAACCAACATGTCTCCCGAAGTGCACTTTTGTTACGAAAGCACCCCAATGACTCTAAAGGACTCGATTTTATGATAAATTATTAAAATACCCCTAAAGTATACTTTTGACATAAAAGTATCCTGGTACCCTAAAAGACATGATATCAATATAAAAAATATGAACCTATCATAAATACACACCTTTGTCGTAAAAGCATCCCAACAACTACCTAAGACTTGGCTCTAAGGAAAATTAATAAATGCCCTTAAGGTATACCTTCGATGTAAAAGTATCATGATACCTTAAAAGACACGAAAAAGATCATCAAAAAGTGAACCAATCCTAACTGTACACTTTTGGCATAAAAGCATCACAGTGACTACCTAGGACTTAATTCTAAAAAAATTACCAAAATGCTTTTAAGGATTAGCTTTGTCATGAAAGCATCTTGGTGACCTTAAAGGACTTGGTAACACTAATAAATGATGATTTTTACCTTAACTGGGTAATATCGATATCAAAGCAATCTAGAATGCAAATTTTATAATTAAGTCCCTAAAATTTTATAAAATTGCATTTAATACCCTATCGAAGGACCATATGACAAAAAAGGTTTTAGATTTTCTACACCCTCAAAGACCAAAGGAATGATAAAAATACTTTAAAATTACCAAAATGTCCTAATTGATGAATTTAATGTGAAAAATGATTATTTTAACCTAAAATAAGAGACTTTGCTAAATAGGCCTTAAACCTTTGTAAATTTCCATGATTGTTCTTATATGATACAAAACATGAAATCAAGCATCAAATATATTTAAATCAACAGAAAAATCAAGCTTAAGTTCACAAGAAAGATTTAGCTAAACATGTTAAGCCCAAAAATAACCCTTTTATTATTTCTTGCGAACAAATCCTTATACTTTTATATTTGTATATTGGTTCCTACCTATTATATATCTACAAAAACATACCAAAAAATATCAACCAATCCTGTATTGTTAGGCTTGGCCCACATGATCTACCCATCTATGGCCTTAAAAATTTTTGGAAAATTTATTTCCAAGTCTTTATAACTTTTAAAAATAAAAAAATAACATAAATTAACATAAAAATAACAACCACCACTAAGATTAAGGCCTTCATGTGTTTTGGCAATCATGGAGAACAAGAAGAAATATTTTTTTCCTCAAAATAATAATCATATATCTAGTTTCTACCAAGCTTAAATCAACATTATCATATATAAAATCAAAAAAAAAAAACCTATAAACACGTTTTAATAACATTTTAACCAGAAAATACCAAGGAAAAGAGTATCAACATGATTATACACATATGATAAAAGTTAACCTCGTTTTAACAACAATATCAATACATCAACAACAACATGATTATGTAAGAAAAATAAATTATTATTAAGAAAAATCAAACATAACTACTAAAAATTGAAGAAAATGGATCATGGCCATCATGCTTAACCTTTCAATGTGAATCAAGATTCATGAGCTTGGCATGATTTTGGCTTACCAAAAAGAAAAAAAATGAATGAAAAAAAAAACAAAATTTCAAGATTTTTGTGGAATTTCTACTTTAAAAACTTTGAAAACTTGGAAAATTTTCAATTTTTGTGGTGCTTTTTTCTTATGAAGGCCAATTTTCTTGAAGCTTTCTCCCCTTATAATCAAGAACTACTTGGCTAAAATCAACTTGGTCGAATGGCCAAGCATCTTTTCTCTTTTCTTTTTTTTTTTTAAATTGTTCATTTGATTTTTTTAACTAAAAAATTTATGGGAAGTTGTAATTAGCATTAAATATGTATGTACCATTTATCATATCAAAATCTCTTTAATGATGATCTAGACAAGATCATCAAATTAGATGATTAAAAGTAAACTCGTTAAATTTTATGAGAAAACTCTTTATGGAAAGAAATTAATATTTGAAAAAAAAAGTAAAACTCATAAAATAAATTAAAATTTTAAAAATTGAATTAATATGCATTTAATAAAAATATTTAAAGAATTTTTTAAAATTATAAACTCAAAAAAATCTAATCAAAAAAATTTACAAAGTAAAAAACTCTATAACTTAAAAATTAGAAAAATCCATAAAATGGATTAGACTTTTTCAGAATTAATCTTATGGTAATCTAATCTGAATATTTAAATAATTTTAAAGTTCAAAACTTAAGAAAATTCTATCAAAAATTCTACAAGTAAAGAAAAAGTCATTTTTTGGAATCAAGAAAAATTAAAAAAATACGTTGAAACTTATATAAAATGAGTTTAATACAGTGTATTATCCAAAATATTAATTTAAAATAATGGTAAAGATGAAAATTAGAAGTCCAAAACTAGTCTTTTCTGAAAAAAGTTGCTAGCAAAATGTTGGTGATACTGTGAGAAATTCAAAAATAATTGGCAAAATTGACAACTTGACACCTCGTTGTGTAAAATACCAATATATAAATTTTATTGAATTTTTTTATTTTTTGGAATGCATATCGGCAAAAATACTACATAGGTGTAAATAAAAATACGATGGTCAACATTTCTAGTTGTACAAAAAAACTCTCAAAATGCCTAAAAATGAGAAATTTTATTAGGACATTAATGATTTTCAAAATTTAACAAGAGAATTTTTAAAAATGGATTTTCCTCTTGAATATTTATCCTTTTTATTGAAGATTGACCCTCAAAATGGTACTTTTCTATCACATGCCAATACGACCATTTAGGGATGACTGAATTAGCCTTGAAAGTAAGTCGACCTCTATCGAGGCAATAGCCATGTTCCCAGTCTCAAATAATTGGGACTACTAGAAAAAGAGCTCGGATGAAATTAGCTTATTATAATTGCTCTCTTTGGTCATTATTGACAATCAAGAACAAGGTCAAGACCAAATAGACACAATCTCAATAATGCTATAAAGTTTTAAAAAATAAAATAAAGCTATGCTAAATATATTCTTTAAAATAAAACCTAGGTTAAGGTAGGAAAGTAGACTATGTTGAAACCTAAATCTAAAAGGTTGATTAAGATGAAACCGATCCAATCAAACAAGGATGACCAGGATATAACCTAGTCCTAAAAGGCTGATCAAGACAGAACCAAAGTCTAAAGGCTTGACTAGGGAGAAACTAGTATAGTCAATTTAAGGTGACTAAAGCAAAACACAAGTCCAGAAGTTTGATCAGGATGAAACCAGCATAGCTAAATAAGGATGACCGATGACCAAGATATAACCTAAGTCTGAAGGGTTGACCAAGGTAAAACCTAAGTCTAAAAGCTTGACCATGGTGAAGCCAATACAGTCAAACAAGGATAACCAGTATGTATCCTAGGTCTAAAAAGGCAGAACCTAAGTCTAAAGGTTTGATTAAGGCAAAACCAGTATAAACAATTTAAGTTGACTAAGGCAAAACATAAATCTAGAGGGTTGACTAGCGTAAAACTGGTATAGTGAAATGTAGATGACCAGGATGTAACCCTGGTCTAAAGGGTTAACTAGAGTGAAATCGATAAAGTTATTTGAAAAAATGTAAGACTTGTCTTTCAATTCTAAAATAGTCAACATACCGAAAAGCTTTTACCATATCATGTTCAACTTTGGATTTGCACATTATTAAATGTGAATGCAAATGCATAAAGAATGCATATGATAAATTTGCATGATTTAATTTTCTTTATCAATGTTTAATCCAACCTATTTTTGAGTTGAATTTATCTTTTTAAAAAAATGATAGATATTTTTTCTTCATTTAGTGGAATGGGCTCATACTTTTGCTTGGGATTAAAGGTATCTTGTGAAAGCATTATGGATATCTTTTCTTTATAGCCAGAAGAAACTGACATTTAAACTTGAATTTGAAAAATCTTTAAAGATCATTATAGGTAAAATACACTTGCTCCTATTTTTAGGATCAAAGGTCCCTTTAAAAAATGTTGTAATTTTTTGGATTAGGGATAAACCTTAAAAGAGTATCTAAACCTGAAAAGTCAAATATGGTGATGCACCAATATTATCTAGGAGTTGAAACATAAGAACATGATAAGGAATATATGGTTTTAAAAAATTTCCCATCAACAGCTAAAACAAACTGATAATAAGTTGAAGAAGAAGGGCATGAATAGGAATATGTGGTTTCTAAAAATTTTCTATCAATAACTGAGACAAACTGATAACAAGCTAAAAAAGAAGAGCATGATATGGAGTATATGGTTTCTAAAATTTCCCATCAATAGCTGAAACAAACTAATGATAGGTAAAAAAAGAAGAACATGATCAGGAATATGTGGTTTCTAAAATTTTCCATCAATAGTCAAAATAAATTGATAACAATAAGGGTAGCGTAATAATTATCAAATTAGATCTTTAATCTTTCTTTCTAAGAAATCATCTAAAAGGACTTGATTTCTTTTTTATTGGGATTCTGCTCAAGAATGCTATTTATCTACCTTAATTCTTCCTAGAATGTCTAAAAGACTTTGAAGTATTAACTAACATCCTTGCAATATTTTGATCTCAATCCAAAGTAATACAAAGAAATCAATTTTTCATCTTTTTATCAATTTCCATTTCTTAAACTTGTTAATTATCATTTAGCAAAAATGTTATCATGATTAACAAGATAGTCTAACAAAGGTATGAATGAAAATATTTATTTATATTACAAAATGAAAAAAGATACAATATTGGCTCTTTTTCAAAAATAATGGTAATACAAAAGAGATTTAGATATTAATCAAATAAATGAAATCTTCTATTTAGCCCTTTAAAGATTTCAACCAAATGGAATGTTTACTTTTCCATAGATCCATCTCTTGGAAATCTTTCTAAATGTACCATGCCTTGTTTAGACTTAGTCCACCAGTACTTTATGCTTTAGCTATTCTTTTCAAAACTGTAGCTATTATTTTCAAAGCTTTAGCTGTTATTTTAGGTTTTCAGTTTGAAGCCTTCTCTTTATACTACCTTTAATTGAATGCCCTTTTTGGGTTTTAATTAGAAATTTTTTTTTGGAGCAGACGTCCTTTTGGGTTTTCATTCAAAATTTTTTTAGAACATATGCTCTTTTGGGTTTTCATCCATTTTTTATTTTTTTATTATAATAGCACCTTCTAAGCATGATTTTTTTTTACATTATTCGAGTTAACGAGGTTTGGTAGAGTACCTCTATCCATCTCTGCCAATATCAATGCTCTTACTGAAAATGCCTTCTAAACTACATAGGGCCCTTCCCAATTAAGTGCCCATTTGTCATAAGGATCTTTTTGTTTAAGTAAAAGTTTTTTCAGTACCAATTCTCCTTCATAGAATTTCCTAGGATGAATTTTCTAACCATGTGATCTCATCATTCTTTTCTAGCACATCTACCCATGTTGAATAGCTTTTAGCTTTTTTTTCTTTCATAAAATTCAGCTAATCATAATGATCTCAAACCCATTTGACTTCCTCTAACTTGGATTCCATTAGAACCTGGAGTAAAGAGATCTTAGCTTTAATCTATAAGACAGCCTCTGTGTCATAGACTAACAAATAAGGCATTATCGTAGTTTAAGTCCAGATAGAAGTTTTATATGTCAACAGGCAAAGAAAGCTTATCATGCCAATCTTTGTGGGTCCCTACCATTTTTCTTACAATCTTTTTGATAGTTTTATTAGCTCCTCCATGGCTTTATCCATATTTAGATAGTATGTCACTAAATTATAATGGAAATTTTTGAGCTAAGTGCACTTCTCTGTCATTAATTTATTATTCAAATTAGAGCCATTATACATTATAATTCTTTTAGAGATCCCAAATTGACAAATGATATTGGTCTTAAAAAATTTTACCATCGTTGACCTTGTCACACTTTATATGATACTGCCTCAACCTATTTTTTGAAGTAATCTATAGCCACCAAGATGAAATGATGATGACTTAAAGCTACGGGGCTAATGTAATAATGAAGCAAGTGTATGGATCTTGTTACCATAGACTTACCATTTATGACATTTTTAGGCATACTTGACATAATCACCCTCTATAATCATCCAAAAGTAGACCAATATCATAATTTGTCTCCCCATTATGTGTCCGTTTGTATCAATTCTACAAATGCCCTCATGCACTTTTTCTCAATATCTTTTGTGCTTTAGGAGCATCAATGCATCTTAGCAGTGTTTGATCATAACTCTTCTTGTAAAAGATCTCTCCATCCCAGACAAAATTCATTACCAACCTGATTAAAGTTCTTTTATCAGTTTTGAAAGCATTACCAGGTATACTTAATCCTTAAGATATCTAGTAGTGTTATGATACTATGGGAAGCCATCTATTTCCATTTAGACATTACAGTAGTACACAAGGGATCTGTATATGCTTATCTAAATTGGTGTTGCCACTTGCCCTCATTTACTTTGAACATTGAGGCAAGGGTGGTTAAAGCATCCATCATTTGATTATCATCTTAGGATAAATGAATGAATTTCACATCCTTAAACTCTTTAAGCAATTCTAGAGTCAGCCTTCTATATTATTATATCCTCAGATCCTGAGTTTTCCATTATTCACTTAATTAATAAATCACTAAAGCCTTAGTTTCCATATACTTCCAATAATTGAGTTTTTCTTTCCATAATTGCCTAATGTCCCATTACTCTACTTCATATTCTACTACATTATTTGTACAATTAAAGTTTAATCAAGCGTTAAAAGGGTAGTAGCCTCTTTTTGAAGATATCAAGATTACCCCGATTCTAAGGTCCAAAGCATTTAACACTCCATGGAAATACCTTGTCCATCTTGAATCCTTCAATGGCTTTCATTCCCTTTCTACTAAAATATTCATTAAATCCTTATCAAGAAAGTAAAAAATTCAATAAATAATAGTTATTAAGTGCTAAGCTTGCTAGGAATTTAAGAATAGTGCTTCTTTTGATTGCCTTCTAACTCACTTAAACCATATCATATTTTGATAACAAGACTTGCCATCTAGCTATCCGTTCTGATAAACCAATGCTTTAAATAGATACTTGATTAGGTCCATTTAGGTGGTTAGCCTAGTTGTATGATACAACATGTATTGTCAAAGCCTTTCTCCAATCCAAACTAGGGCATTGCATATATTTTCTATTTAAGAATAATTTACCTCATAGCTAAGGAACTTTTTGTTGAGGTAATAAATTGCTTGCTCCTTCACTCTTGTTTTATCTTGCTATCTTGGCACAGAACCAATATACCTTTCAAACATTAACAAGTATAAAATGAAGGTCATCCTAATATAGATGGTACCAATAATGGTGGATACCAAAGATAGTGCTTAGCTTTCTAAAATATTTCTTGACATTTGTCATTCTATTCACCAGGGTTTTGCTTTTGCAAAAGTCAAAATATCAAATTGCATTTATCTATGAGTTGGAATAGAATCTGGCTATGTAACTCAACCCCCCAAGAAACTTTGCATTTTTTTGTGTACATGGGGAGGGCAATTCTTAGATGGCTTTAATATTATATGAATCAACTTTAATCCCTTTTTCACTCATATAAAGCCTAACAATTTCCCTGACCTTGAACTAAAAGTGCATTTTGCCAGATTTAATTTCAATTGATACTTTTGCAATCTTTTATATAGCTTTCATAAATTCGTAACGTGTCTTACCTTTTAGGGTGATTTGGCAATCATGTCATCCACATATACCTCTATCTCTTTATAAATCATTTCATGGAATAGAGTGACCATTGCCCTCTGATAAGTTGCCCAGCATTCATCAGTTTAAATGGCATCACCTTATAACAAAAAGTGCCCTATATTGTGATAAAATGGTTTTCCCATGTCTTCTGGAGCCATTTTATCTGGTTATTCATCGAAAAGCCATCCATGAAAAAATATACAATTCTTTGTAATATTATTAACTAGAGTATCTATATAAGAAAAAGAGAAATTATTCTTTGGACTCACTCGATTCAAGTCTCAGTGGTCTACACATATTCTAACTCTACCATCTTTGTTGGGAACTAAGACAATATTTGTAACCCATTTCGAATATTTTGCCACGTCAAAAAATTTGACCTCGAATTATTTTTTTTACTTTTTCTTTTATTTTTAAAAACATTTTTGGTTTATCCTTCTTAACTTCTTATAAACCAATTTGTATTTTTGTTTTAGAGGTAATTTGCGGACCATAATTTCGTATCCAATCCTAGCATGTCCTGGTAGGACATGTGAAAACATCTCTAACCTCTTAAAGTGAACTTATTATTCTTTCTTGTTGGCAAGCATGAGAGCAATCCTTGTTCTGACTTATTTTTTATCATCCTCAACATCCTTTATTAGCTACATGGATTTTTCATGGGTTATTATTCGTTCATCCATTTGCTTAATTATTTTATATAGATCGGGTGGCAAAATATGATCATTAACATCTTCTTCAAAATCGACCTTGTTTAAGCAAATAGCTCATTCAAAATTGACCTCTAAATCTTGATTAGGATCATCCATTTCTTTTTAAATGTGGAAATCAATAAATGTTAAAAAAAAGGAAAGAAATGGGCAAAAAATATATGACATGATTTGTGTATGTGTACGTAAAAATGAAAAGAAATATTGGTATAAAAGAAATCAGACATAGACAAAAGGTCATGTACATTTCATTTTTATAAATGATAATTTGACATTTTAAGTTTTTACAGAAAGATTCTTAGATGACAAAATAAGTTTCTAGAATTACTTTTAAATTGACCTGAACACTATGATTCTCTCAGTACAAGTCTAATTCCTCAAGATGTATCTACGAGAACAAGAATAAACCATATTATCATTATTTGGCTCTTCATTGTCTTTTCCAATGTTGGTCACCTGAAACTTCTCAACAGTTTTATTAATTACCATAATGAGACCTTTGGTTTCTCTTTCTTCAACTCCTAGATTAATAACCCTCTATGATAGAAAATTTCATCTAGTAAGAGGTAGAAAGCCAACTTCTAACTTGACTATTGATCGATGGCTTGGGCTAGCTTCTTCCCTCAATATCTATTCTTAAATTTCTTTTTTTTTAATCCACTCTGGCTTGAAGCTTAAATTGTGCTTGTTTTTCCTGCCAATTATATTGATGGACCAATTAATCCCTTGCAAATATTTTTGAAACCCCTTTTTAACTCAAGCTCTTTTCTCAACTATGAGTTTAAGACCTATGTGGGTGCTCTTTGAAAGTCTAGATTTTAGGATTTTAGACCTTTCTACAACAAAGTTGGCATTAATAATTTCAAAAGATCTTAAGGAACACTCTTTAACATTAGAGTTTGCTTTAACATAATGGGTTTCGATAAAATTTATGGCCATGATGTCCTCTTCTTCGAATAAACTAATTAACTTTTCATTAACTATGAATTTAACCTTTCGATGCAGAAATGATAGGATAATCACAATAGAATAAATCCATGGCTATCTTATCAAATAGTTGTATGTTGGGATAATGTTTATTACATAAAACTCAATCCTAAATAGGCATAGGCCAATTCTTAAATGAATTAAAATACACCTTTTGATTTCTTTCTTTTTCCATCAATGCCTTAAAGATTGTATGGCTATGCTTGATCTTGCTGGCATCAATTAGTAAGCAAAATAACAAAATTAACGATATTACATTCAAAGCCAATCCATTGGCAATAAGGATTTTAGGTGATATGGTCCTTTTATATTAAGTTGTGATATGAGCTTTCTTTAAAGTATTGCCTCTGGTGGGATTTCATCATCACTAAATGAAATGAAATTATTTGTGACAATTGTATTTACTAAGAAATCTAGTTTATTTATAGAGATGTTTTTGAGGATTATAAGTGTGGCTGAGCTCTTTAAACAAGGCATTCCAATATGCTTTTGGGCTAGTAGAGATATCTTTATTGGTTATTGTTTCAACCGTACCATTAAATTGTACTCACTATGTTTAATAAACTCGATGAATTTGACAGCCTTTTTTTCCTTGACTGATTCCTACATTTTGACCCGGATATCTTTAGTAGCTATTACTTTTTTAGATGTTCATCTTTTTTATTTTGCTTTGGCAATGATTTCACTGGTTTTTGGAAACATAGATGCGACCACTCAGTGTGACATAGCTTACCCTAATAATGTCGACAATAGCTAATTGGCTCATAATAGCCTCCAAAGTTGCCACCCTACTATCATATTTCCATGGTACCTACTTGTTATTCTAATATCAAAATATTAATGGTGCTTTAATGAGTATAAAAGTAATTTTGGTCTTAAGAGGTATGGCCTTTGGCTGGTTGCAATGAATGATAAGAAAATTATCAACGTCGTAGGTTGATGCAACTTTTTTTCATCGACCATGTCACTGATTTTTCTTCCCCTAGTTTGCTTCTTCACCATCGTCCATCATTCCTTGGATCATGGCTAAAAGTTTTAGACAACTTTGCAATGTATATCCTAAAGTTATGTGGAATTTATAGAAGTCAGCTCTAGGATTAGATTAGTTTTCGATGCTTCTATGATTTTGACTAAGGATCCTGCTTTTAGCTAAGATTGCTTATACTTTTTCCCATAAAGCTTTAAATTTTTGGACCTTTGACTACTCATGTTGCTTTTTTTTTTTTTGTAATTAGAGTGTAAATCCTAGGCTCTGAATGATCAAGCAAGGGATTTACTACCATATTAAGTCTTAAGGCATTATCGAATTGAAAAGTGCCTTTCTCAATAAAGACTTTGGACCTTTTGCTTAAAGGCCAAAGAATTTTCAATTGAGCAACCTGCTATTGAATGATACTTAGAATGCATATTTAGGTCATACCAGCTAGGATAATTATCCTCATAAGGTTTGGAAAAAATAAAAGCCACTAATCATACCTCAAAGAGCTTATTAAAGATTTCCTTATAAAACTAAAAAAATGGATCGTAGCAGGGTCTAGGTTGGTTGGGTTAATGGATTAACATTGGATCTTGATTAGTCTTGTAGAGTGGTTTGGAATGGTAGTTTGTGGTGATGTTGGAATGGGAGTTCAAGATATGTTAAAAGAGTAGGTATTTTTGGTTTGTTATCTTTGGTTTTGGTAATAGTGATAAGGTCTTTAATAGTACGGTTGATCAATATAGTTAATAGATGGAGCCTTTTCCTTTTTCTTTACTATTCATGACTTTTTTCAATAGAGGACTTTCTAGTCGCAACTTTTTTTGCCATTATAGCTATCTCAATCATCTCTCCCAAAATAACAAGATTGGCAAAATTCATGGTTATATTCTCTACCAACTTGTCTAGTAGGGGGGACGCAAAGTGCTCATGAGTAGCATCATGGTCTCTTTCTTGGTCAATAGAGGTTGAACTTGAGAGGCCATGCTTTTCTATCCTTGTGCATAACCCTTAAAAGATTCTATAGATTTTTTCTCCATATTTTAGAGAGTTTGTCTATCGAGCACTTATTCAGCCATATGTTTATATTGCTAAAGAAATGCATTAGCGAAGTTAGTCTAGCATTGAATTTAAGTACAGTTCAGATCATTATACCATCCTAGTGCAAATCCAGACAAACTCCCTTGAAAATAGTGAATCAGAAGCTTGTCATTCTAGGCATAGCCTGTCATCTTCTTGATGAACATTTTGATATGTGCTTAAAGGGAGGTGGTGTCCTTGTACTTAGAGAACTCGAGCATTTGAAATTTTGATAGAAAGACCAAATCTAGTACTAGACTAAGGTCTTCGATGTCTACATGGCTATATAATTTGGTTGCTTCACTAGCTTTTAGCCTTCTCTTCAGGAGCTGTAACTTCTTTTTCAATCTTTGCTTTATCATGTTATTTACCCTATTATCTACATTTTTTTCTTCATCGATACTAGGGCATGCTGATTCTTCTTAAGTAACTATAGTTTTTATGCTCACCCCTTATGAATAGGTGTTAGAATAATAATTATGACTGGCAATGGATTAGCTTTAAAGACATTTAGTTACACATTTTAGGTATTAACCGACTATGCATTTTAGCGTTAGCTGTCTATTCCTCAATAGGTACCCCTAAATCCCTTAATAGAAGTACAGTATTTACCTTTAGTTGTTAGCGAACTGGCTCCCTTTCCAATAACAACACCATTATTTTTGTGATCTAAGCAGGTAATTCTTCTTACCTTTTTAGCATGGCCTCTTGGGCCTATTGGTGAGTTTTTTTCTTTTAACTTTTCTAATCTTGCCAAATAATCCTCAGCCATTCTTCATATTCTAAATCAAGTATAGTACCGATGAGTGATTGGTGGATGAGTTGATCTCTCTGGGTTTTGAATATTGGAACCTTTATAGAATTCCAAATTTCTTTGAGTTAATTAATTTTTTAGTTATGAACTAATGAAATTAATAATAATATATTAATGTATGTATGTATGTGTGTGTTTGTATGGGTATATGTATGCATGGTATGAGCATATTAATGTATTTACAGGGATGGTTGCCTTAACAAAAGATTCTGAGAATGAAAATTTTCCATTAATTTTATGACAAACTATCATGTAGGGATTATATGAAGGGAAGTCCTAACTTAATGATATTGTTTCTAAGCCTCATCAAAAAACTGAAGTACAATATGCCCGTATTCTCCTGTAAGATTAATTTGCATCTATAAGACTTTATTCCTCTCTACCATTTTCTTTACTTAGACAACAACTGTGTGGATCTATTCTATGAAATGATCTACGTACACCTATTGGCCAAAAAAATTAACTACCCACCTTCTACCATCATCTTTAGCCCACCATAGTATATCAGCCCAATATGCATCCATATCATGATAGGCTTGTACCAAGGCATGAATGTCATCTCTTCTGCATTGTAGTTCTAGTCCCATATCCATAATAGTTATTGTAAGGCCTTGTCTTTCTTTTAGAGTAGCAATGTCCTTCCACATTCTCAGTCCAGGACAACTTGGAATCGTTCATTCTTCCTAATAAACCTCCTCAACTATGGACATGTATCAATATGCTTTTTCTTCCTCTTTCAAAAATATCTTGCTAGGAATCTCTTTCCAAAGCTTTAGCCTTCCATATTTCCAACTCTTCACTAAGCAAATGTATTTGTTCCCTCATTCCCTTAGCAATGCAGAAAAAAAATCTTGGATACCATAGCAAGCTTCATTTTCTTATTCTGTTCAATCTAATAATTCTTTTATTAGATTATATTTTCTTCCATTCTTTCAACTTTTTTCTTTCGCTTCTATCTTTATTCATAAATAGACCATTTCCTCTTACAATTGATAATTCTTGTCACTCATTTTCTTTTATTCTTTGGTAGCTTCCTTCTTAATCAAATCAATTTTAGATGGCATGATAGGCTTTGGTTGGATAGATACTTAAGGAATGGTCCTATTTGAGCTAGGAATGATTGTGTTACATCCTCTGACTCTCTTCTAAGCATAGTACCCTGGAGTGATCTTATCTATGTATCCATGTAACCTTGACTTATGTCTTTCCCTCTAATGTAAAATGGTTATTTGAAGCAACTATGTATATTATTTCCCTTAATATTCTAGGTCCATACCAGCTAAATTTAAAGTCATGGGGATGAAATGCTATGACCCATTGTCTTTGAATCAAAAATGGGGCATATCCCATAGTGCCTTATATATCAAGAAAAGGAATGTAACATGGATTACCGCATTGATAAACAAAGCATTTTGGTGAAAACCAAGTTGCCCTCTAGGTTATATCATTATAAGCCGAGTTTTTGAGCGTATTAACTCATTATTTCTTAGTTTTAGACTTGGACCATTCTTTTGTGATGAATTCCTTAAAGAGGGAAAGAATACAAGAACTAGCTTTTGACTTTCTTTGCTCTTTTAGCCCAAAAATGACTTTGGGTCTAGATATACAATAATAGAGCATTTCCAGAAAAGCTCCATTGACCTTTTTTTTTGGCATGCATTGAGTGGTCGAATCATCTCACTAGAATTGCTGGAGCCAAGTGCATGATCTTTTTCAACCGATCAAATAAATCCATTATTGTTGCCTCTATATGCCCTAACACTCTTGAGAAGAAAACCATCCCATATATAGAAAGAGCAAATGCATCCATGGCCTTCTCAATGTTAGATCACTCTTGGATATAATTCTGTAGAAAATGCTACGAAATGGCACTAGTGTTCCCTTTTTATTTTGCATGATATTGTTTGGTTTTGAAGTCCAAAACAAAAATTTGGCTTAATTTTTGGCTAAAGTAGATCAAATTGCACTTCTTGTAGTAAATGGGCATCTTCAAAGGCCCAAGCCTAAGAAAAGTCAAAATCTCTTCCATAGTCAGAGTCATGTCATGTTGATTGAACGAGAAACAATGAAATGGCAAATCCCAAAACTCGATCACAGCCTTAACTAATTGTTCATCCATGTGTATTTATAGCTAAAAAGCAATCGATCCATATTTTTCTAGAAATTTGGTTTGCTTATATTCACCAAATGACCCCTTATTTAGGTTAACTATCAAATTATTTTGACAAAGTTCTAGATGTGTGATCTTCGGCAACTTTGACACAAAACCCCATAGTATACAGTCTTATCCTTTTTCTGATTGAATTTGGACTCAGAACGAGCCTTTTCAAATTCGTTCGAAATAATAATTGCATATACTGGTTCGACCCTAAAGTTCGATGAAAATTGATCTATGTTGAAATTATTTTTTTAAAGCAAGCATTCCTATATGCATATAAGGAAAAAGTATACACCAAAATGGAAATAGAAAACAAGTTAGTATCCTTAAGAGATATTTAATTGAAATAAGATTTTGACATAATGAAAATCATAAACGATTCAAACGAAGTATCAAAATTAACAAAAAAAATTAACTTTCAAATAAATGAAAATCACAAATTATTTAAATAAAGGATTAAAATTACCTAAATAAATAAATATATGAAAACAAAGAGAAAGTAAAAGAGATAGCTTTATCCCTTCATGTGTCCCCAATTTTGGTGACACCTAAAATTGGAAATGATTTTGACTAGAACGTTGGTATGGTTCACCATATGAGGTTTAAGTCAGACCTCTAATTAGGTTCTCAAATTCCCTAAGCCCAAAAAGGACTAATGAGGTGCCTTATCCTTGTCCATTGTGGATTTATATCAGAATAAGTTTAATTCGAGTGGGCATATCTTCCATAATTATAACGAGTTAACACCTCAAAAAAGCATAAGAATCTACACCTGGTAAGATTTTCACTGGCCCAAACAGAGGCTAAACCTTAAAAGGCAGAGCTACCTTATCCCCTCTTAAAATATTAGATACCTATGGCCCTTCCATATCTAACAAAAGAGAAACTATTGCACATGTGCATAATGTGTGTGAAAGGACAAACATACCTTTTGATGACACAACATTAAAAATAAAACCTATTATCTTAATCCACGAAAGATAAAAAGAAAACACAAAAGGATCAACGCAAAATAAATATTAATATAATGAAAAGAATATTTTCCTTAAAAAAGAAATTTAAAATTAAATACAAATTGAAACCGAATTAATTAAAATTTAGTTAACATGTAATTAATTTTAGGCCTGACTCTTTAACAAGACATCCCAAGTAGAGTTGCCAATTTGCCACAACATGACTCGAATATGAATCCTGACCAGGCTTATCATAAAAGGCCTTTGTTTTTATATTTATGGTATACCACTATTTTATATCATCTTATTTCTATAGGCCATACCACTAATAATATTTTCTCATATCTAAGAACTGGGTGGTCAAGATGAATTATTTCAGTTTACATTACCCTAAATAGTCATTATGAAATAGTTGTTTATTTGAAGTCACCACTAATCTATTTGGGCTCGATAAGATTGGTCACCTATCGAAGTTTATATTTCTAGAGTTATGATAACCTAGAATACTGAGGTCCATGATCATACCAGAGATCATATAGAAGGGTTTGAGAGTCGGTTACAATCACAAGTAAGGATCGACCCTCTCATGATACCTAAAAACATGTACCTTATTAATATCTATTCAATTGAATGTTGATTTAGCCGATTGCAACATATGGCATTTAATTATGATTCATAAAATAATATTTTATAAAACCAATTTATTATTGCATACCCCATTGGAGGACTAGTAGAACATGAAAGTTTTTTATTATTCTCTTTTGTACGCTACAGGAAAACTGAGAAATACAAAAGGTTTTAAAAATCAAAATATCTTTTGCACTTCACTTGAGGGCTAAAGGAATGCAAAAGTTTTATTTTTTTAAAATTTATATAAATCCTAATTTTCACTCTGAAAAGGATAGCTCGTTACTAAAATAATTCTTAGAATCCCTCTCATATTCTAGGATAAATTTCATGTATTATTTTAACTCAGAGATATTGCCTTAATTTTTTCAAAAATTTTGGTTTATGTATATAAAAATTACCTTAAAACTAGATTTAGACAAAAACTATTAAACCTGACTCTAAGGATCCGTATTTGGTCAAAGTGACCAACATGTCCCCTAAAGTATACTTTTTTTATGAAGCAACCTGATGACTCTAAAGACTCAGTTTTATGATAAATTAAAATGCCTATAAAGTATACCTTCGACATGAAAGTATTTTGATACCTTAAAAGACATGATATCAATATAAAAATTATAAACATATCCTAAATGCACGCCTTTGGCATAAAACCATCCTGGCTACTACCTAAGACTCGGCTCTAGAGAAAGTTACTAAAATGCCCCTAAGGTAAACCTTCAACGTGAAAGTATCCTAGCACCTTAAAGCACATGAAAAGGATCTTCAAAAAGTGAACCTATCTTAAATGTACATTTTGGCATAAAAGCATCCTAATGACTACCTAGGACTCGATTTTAAGGAAAATTATCAAAATGCCCCTTGGGACTAGCTTCGTATTGAAAGCATCTTGATGACCCTAAAAGACTAAATAAAGATAAAAAATGATAATTTTTACCCTGAATGGGTAATATGGATATTAAAGTGACCTACAATGCAAATTT
>JBBYHO010225019.1:6622-23199 GCA_038382025.1 Adansonia gregorii | reverse complement strand
CGTGAGAACTAGCTTGGTTGAAATCAAACTTTTTTTCCCAACTAATTTTGTCTTATTTTAACTAAGTCCAAAATGTTGAGGTACATGATGACTCATAATTTAAGTGGTGGGTTATGACAAAAGACATGGCTACAAAGCTTTGATGATGATGATGATGATTATTATTATTATTATTATTTTATTATTTTTATTATTATTTTAACCAAATAAGCTAAAAGATAATAAAAATATTAATTAAAAAAAGAAAAAAATGGCCTTTTGGTGGTCATAGTGATGCCATTTTCGGGGGAGGGATTTTTTTCATCTTTTTTTTCTTCCAAGAATGAACTCTCTTGATTTTTTTTTAATTTTCCTAAGTGTTCAATGAGAAAAAATTACGAAATGAGCTCAACATATTTATCAGTAAAAACCAAAAATAGAAAGCTAGAGCAGTTTACTAAAAAACTTTTTGCTAGCAGAAAATTAGTGACGCTGTGAAGAATTCAAAAGTAATCAATAAATTCTACAACTTCACATCTGATGCTATAAAATTCCAATGTGGATCTTTTCAAACATTTTTGAATTTTTCAAAGTGAATATAAGTATAAAAAATGCATGGATGTCAATAAAAATATATAACAGTTGATTCATAAAATTTTGGAAAAAAGGTTCCAAAAATTCATAAAAATGACAGATCTGACTACAATATAATATTTAAAAATAAATTTCAAAATTTTGCAAAAGAATACAAAGCAATTTCCTTTTTAATATTTGTCTTTTCAATTTGAGGTTCATTTTTTACGCACTTTGAAGCTACAATCTTTTGGCCACTCATGAGTAGTCATCTTGACATGGCCAAATAAGTCTTGAAAAGGCTAAGTATACTTGGAGGATGTTGACATCCACTAGAATGGCCATTCGATTCTCAATTTTAAATATTTTAGATTTCAAAAAAAGGGCCCAAATAAAATTAAGTATCTACAGTATATATTTGCTTACATTACTTTGTTGTTAATTTCACCATTGCACTCATTCGCAAAATGCACATGCATACATGCATTCATTCATGACATGCATTTTCTTAAAAGTCTTTGTCTCTAGATAACCATCATTTATTTAAATTTTTATATTTTGAATTTTGAGTGTTTTTATAAGATGGAATGTTTTCTAAAATCAAGTGTCTTTAAAAATACATGATAAAAATTCTGAAGAATACTAATGATCACTATTAGGAATAAGATGAAAGAAAAATAAACATTAAAAGTAAGAAATAAAAAGAAAAAGTGTAATGAAAATAAAAAATGAAAAGAAGGAATTAATAAGGAATTAAATGTTCATTGATTTAGACACCCTCAAACACTTTATTTGGGTTTATTCTCCTATATCTTTTTGAACCCTGATCCTTAGCCTATGTTACGTACCTTTAAAAGTCAATTTTGATCAAGTAGGCTATTTAGGGTGATAAGTTGATTCCTAAAAAAATTTCACTTTGCAAAGATTTTGACTTTTTTCCTAAAGTATGATGAAAAAAATGAATGAAAAAAGCAAAAAATGAAAAGAATAAAGCAATAAGGCAAAAACCCAGAAATGAGCAATTTAGAGCAAAATAAAAGAATCATTGGCATCACCTATAGGAAATTACCAGAATCTTGTAAGGAAAAAATCATTTGAAGAAATTTAGGATATTAAAAAATCCTTAACTACCTTAGGTTGTCCAAATTCTTATTTGGAAAAACCAACTTCAAACAATAAATCCCATACCTTTTCCAAATTCCTGAACCTTTAACATTATTCCCGTTACCTAGCAAAGTACTAATAGTCAAGACTTAAAGAATCATCAAATTTGTCTATGTTTTGAAGAAATTCAAAATTCATATGAACTAATCCATTTATGTCTAGGAGAATAGGGCATATAACCTATTCACTATGAAACTTTTGGGCCAACCAATGTTCTTTTAAGTTGTCAAACCATTTTAAAGAAAAACCATATTATTATTTAGGAAATTTCCAACAAGAGATCGTTAATCTTTGAGAAACTTGAATATCACATATTTTTAACGCAAAGGTTTTAAACAAAATACATTTTCAATGAACTACTTGTTCTGAGAAAGAAACAAGGATTATTCTAATTGAAGGGCACCAAACTAAATCCATGGAAAAGAGAAAGGCAAAATAAAAATTTAATACTTGCATTGTTTAATAAGGATCTGCACCATTGGATGATATTGGCATTTACACCATTTTCACGTGCAGTTACCTGTATACTGATATTTGCACTTGCATCGCTTACATGCATTTACCTCTTTATTGATCCTTGCATTTGCATCATTTTATATGTATCTACACCATTAGGTGATATTGGCATTTGCATCATTTCACATGTATATGCACTATTAGGTGATATTAGCATTTGTATCATTTCTCATGTGTTTGCCTTTTCATTGATATTTGCATTTGCATCATTCTTAACAATACATTCTCTAATCAATGTCATCTTTTTTTTCAATCATCTTTATCATATTTAAGCAATTGCAATTGCATCAACCATTGATCAATCACATGCATTTCTAAATTTTTCGATGGTGGAATCTGAAGCATTTAAGAAATTTTAAGTCTTTGGTAGTGAAATCTGAAGCATTCAAAAGTTTTCAGTTCCATGAAGGAATTTGAAGCATTTAAGAAACTTTGTTTCAAAAAGTCTTCGATGAAGGAATCCATAGCATTTAAAAAGTATTGTTTAAACAACAATATTTGATGGTGGAATCCAAAGCATTTAAAATAGTTTGTTTAAAACAAGTTTTCAAAGAGGATAAAAATGTAAATACTTGAAATAGACTATCCAGCAAAGATGGAACATGCAAGATAAATGACATGCCAAATGCACAAAAATGAAAACAAATCCCATTAAAAATCTTACCTAATCATGTAAACATCGCATATATTCTGCATATTTTTGCATTTGTTAATTTATAAATATATAATCTAGTAGAATATTTTAATAGCAGCAAGCATTTAGGTATACCCATTCCTTTTTTAAAAAAAAAGAAAAGAAAAAAGTTAGACGTATATCCTTTTAAACAAGTTAGAAATTGAACATCATGTTCGTTCCGACTAAATCACCTATTTCAACTATGGTTTTGCCTTATTCAACTTTTTAAATATTAGGTTTTGCTTTAGTCATACTTTTGACTTAAGATTTTAGCCCGATTATCCTTTTCACTCTTAGGTTTCGCCCTAGTCATCCTCTTGACATATGGTTTCACCTTGGTCATGTTTATGACTATTAGGTTTCGTCATGATTATCCTTTTGACTATTAGTTTTTGCCTTAGTCATTTTTCATATTAATAGGTTTCCCCTTAATCAACCTTTTATTTTGCCCAAGTTATTTTTCTAGACTTAAGGTTTCACCTAGATCATCCTTCTGACTATTAGGTTTTGCCTCATTCATCTTTTTGACTAACAGGTTTTGCCTTAGTCAACATTTTGACTAATAAGTTTTGCGCTAGTCATTATTCTTGACTTGAGGTTTTGCCTTAGCTATCTTTTTGACTACTAGGTTTTGCCCTGGCCACCCTTTTGACTTAACATTTCACTTGGTCATTTTTTTGACTATCAGGATTAGCCCTAATCATCTTTTTGACCTAAGATTTCATCTTGGTCATCCTTTTTACAATTAGGTTTTACCCTGGTTACCTTCTTGACTTGAGATTTTGCCTTAGTCACTTTTTTAACTTTAGGTTTTGCACGGTTATCCTTTTCAATTCCAAGTTTTGCCCAGTTATCCTTTTAACTGAAAGTTTTGCCTTTTTTATTAAGGTTTCAGCCTGTTCATTAGGCTAAAGTTTTGCCTTGGTCATCTTTTTAACTTGCTTTTGCCAAGTTATCTCTTAACTATTAGTTTCACCCTATTCATCTTTAAATCTTTAAGTTTTTTTTACCAAAATCTTTTTCAAAACATTTGTTTAATTTTGAATTTGTATCCCTTAGGTCTCATGACCCAAAACAAAATAGTTGTCCATAGTCTTTATCCTACTCTTGATCATCAGTAAAGGCCAAAAAGGAGTAATTGTAGACATCTAATTTTGTCTAGGTTATCTATCTAACTATTCAAAATATTCAAGTCCAAAAGCTGAGTTATTATCTGTTATGTGACTTGGACATTTTTAGAGCATATTTTTTCATATCTTGACGACCTATATGCGTGCGATCAAAAAATAACATCTTCAAGGCTCTTAAAGAACAAATCTTAGTTAAAAATAATGAACTTTAGAGAAAAATATTAGCTTTTAGATACTTTTTATGGAATGTACAATTTAAAATATGATGCAAGATCATCTTTCCCTTTATTAGAAAATTTTTTAGTTTTTTTTTGGCGAAATTTGCTAATCAACTGTCATATATTTTTATGATGCCAGTGCAGTATTTATGCGATACTCACTTTAAGAAATAAAAAACTTATGGAAAAAAGTCCATATTGACATTTATACCATGAGGTGTCAAATTGTCAAATAAAGTTTTAGAAACTTGAATTCATTTTAGAATTTTTTTTTCTTTTTAATACAAAATTCTCTCTTCTGTAAGGGTTTTGTCTCATAAAGTTTTACAAGTTAAGAATATTTAATTGTCTCAATTTTTTTCACAAATGAAATTTCCTCATAATAGTCGCATTATAAATATAAAATCTTATTTGTTAGATAGAATTCAACACTTGGGATTTTTTTTTAAATATTTATATATTTTAGTGCAAATTATTTGTTGAATATCCTATATAGCATGTATATAAATGGAAATTCCCACTAATAGTTTTCTTAGTATGAAGATTAAATTATTTAATGCATGAAATTTTAGAAACCTTCAAGCATGGGTTTTAAACAGATTTCTTTGCACGCAAATTTTTATTTCTTTAAGGATTGTTCTAAATTCTTTTCTCATTAAAATTTTTCTTAACAATTTTTTTCACATCAATTTCTTTAATTTAGTTTTTCCTCATGGTCTTTAATTTAAAATTTTTATATGATTAGATTCTTAGTTGAATTTTATCACATGTAAATTTGAATTAACCCTTTTAATTACATAAATTTTAATTCAATTTTAATATGTTTCAATTTAGTCGCTCAAACCTAAATTTTTTGCATGAAATTTTCAATTAGGAATTTTTACACTTAAATTTCATTTATACTTACTTCCAAGATTTTTTTTAAGATTTAATTTTCTAGTCAAATTTGTTTGTGTATAACTTATTTTAGTTTTTAATTTGTTAGCTTAAGTCACGTGAAAATTTTGATATACTTAATTCCAACAAATTTCCATTATTACTTGGAAATAATTTGGTTCAAATCAAACTCTTAGTACAACCAAACAAGTTTGATTCAACTATTTCCAACATGATTAAATGAGAACCAACTTGGTTGAAATCAAATTGTTTTCCCAACTAATTTAGTACCATTTTAACTAAATCTAAAATTTTGAATAAGAAGTACATGATGGCTATAATAATGTTAGGTGATGGGTTTTGACAAAAGGCATAGCCTTATGTCATAACCTTTAATTATTATTATTTTTTACCCAAATCATCTAAAAAAACAAAAAATAATTAAAAACAAAAAATAACCTTTGGACAGCCATAGGCGATCTCATTTTAGGGGAAGGGATTTTTTTCGTCTTTTCTTCTTCCAACAATAAACTTCTCTGGTTTCCTTTAATTTTGCTAAGTATGTTTTGAGAAAAAACTTCAATTTTAAAAGTTTAAGTTTAGATCAAAGTGTTTTGAATTGAAATGTATTTTTCCTTCTAGTTTCGATCAAAATTTATTTAACTTTCTATGCCATTCATCTTCATTTACAACCATTCTTGATTTTTAAAGCTTTTCTCCCTTAGTAAACTTCATGAACCTAATTTAATTAACTGAAAGCAATGAAGAAACCTTTGGTGATTTTCTATCCCCATTTTATTTAATTACTATAAAAGCTTTTTTTGAAAGCAAAGATTTTAAATCTTGTTCATATAGGTTGATATTGATTTTGGATATTCTTGAATTTTTTATGTTCATGCATTTGTTTAATTTCATTTTATGTTTTGTGATAAAATTGTTGCTAGCATGATTTCACATGTTTTCTTTAAAGTTGCTAATCTATATCGTGATTTGAGTTTGGTAGTAATGTGGGATGACTTTAACATGCATCCATGTCTTCTTTCATGAAAGTGAAATTTTTTTTAGCCATTTCTTAGAATAGCTAAACCTAAAAGGATTTGTTTGTAAATTTCCTTTATTCTTTTAAGGCCAATTAGGAAATTTTTGTTACATTTAGAATTTTGAGGGCCTTAAAATAATTTTTCAAAATTTTTCATAACAATTAAAGGTACTTTTAAGCCTTAGCCGTATGGTATAGGCTTTTTTTAGCAAGATTTATTATTTTTGGGATCAAATTGCAAAATTTTAAAAATCTTTAAAGCCATAGATTTTGGGCAAATGCTTATAAGACCCATAAGGGGACATTTCATGCAATTTTAACTTGCTTTGTTGCTTTCTATGCATTTCTAACCATGTAGAGACTTTTTTTTTGTAATTTTAGTAAGTTTAAGGAATTTTTAGCAAAACCTCATATACTAGGGCTATTAGGGTAATTTCCACTACATAATTACCCATTAGGGTATTTTGGTCACTTGGATGTATTTTTAGCATTTATGCCATTTAGGGTTTTTTATTTTATTTTAGGAAATTTAGAAACTTTTTGGCAAAATTTTCCATTTTTAGCTTATTTACTTTATTCTCGATGTGAAATTACCCATCTAGGGTATAATAGTCAATTTCATGCATTTTTAAACCCTTGAGGGGGCAAACTATAAATTTAAAAATTTTAGGGACTATTAGAAATTTTCGTCATTTAGGTTAATTTAATTTTAAGTTACCAAATTAAAGCATCTTAAGTCAAATTCTATTAAAATTGAGTCTCATAAGTGCCACGTAGAACTTTTACATCACACATGTACTTTGGATAGCATTTTAGTAATCTTACTTTAAAGTCGAGTCCTTTAGGATCACTAGATGCTTTCATGTTGAAGGTGCACTTTAGGGGTAGGTTAGTCATTTCATGTTACCTTTATGGTTACCGAGATACATTCCTGTTAAAGGTGTACTTTGGGGTATCTTAGTCATTTTTAAAGTCACTTAGAGTCACCGGGATACTTTCATGTATTACATATCGATAACCAAACCCAATATATGGATTTTGAAAATATTTTTAAACCCAATATATTAATGAATGAACTAATAAATTTTTTTGAAATATGAGAATTATGATTAAATATCGATAACCAAAATTAAATTAAAAATAAGATTTAAAGTTAAAAAGTACTAATTTTAGGGCATCATGAAAGAGATCGATCCTTAGTTGTGATTGTTATCAACTTTCAAACCCTTTCAGGTGAATCTCTAGAATTAATGTAGACCTCAAAGTTTATTTTCAAGGGTTTTATAACCCTCAAAATACAAACTTCGGCAAGTGACCAATCTCATTAAGCCAAAACTAGGCAACTCCAAGTTAAATGGTCATTTTGTGATGACTACTTAGAGTTACGATAGGTGAGCAATTCACTGGGTTACTCGATCCCTAATATGAATGAAAAAAAAAAAAGAGAAACAAAAGATCCACCAATTTTTGAATCTGGTGTTGTATGATTCTTGTCTTAATGCATTACGACATAAGGTTAAATAGGCAAGCATGAATTTATCCTCCATCATTTCGAGCCAAGGTAAGGTGTTCGAGGAACCAAAGCTAAGCAAAGAATGCCTTTTCAACTAATCGTATCGATGCATGGCCTTAATGTTTAGATACATTTAATGTTTTTCTATGTGGTTACCGACTTACCAATTTGAGGAATCTTGGGTTATGTAGATACCAAAAGGGTGATGTATCGATACCTTTGCCCAATGTATCGATATAGGGCTTGACAATAGCTAAGTTATGATTTTTTGACCAAAAATATAGATACATATAAAAAATGTATTGATACATGGGTGATTATATCGAGATGTTTCCTAAATGTATCGATACAATTAGGCAAAAATGACTAGTATATTGATACAATACATTGGGCTATTTTTGTGATTCATGGCATTTTCTTATTTTTGCAATATTGGTTTAAAACACAAGTTTGTCTACATGTTCTGTTTTAAAAATCATTCAAATTTACGTTATGTATTGTCATTGGACTTGAAATTGGGTTATGTTATTCTTGAGGCTTAAATAGCTAGGGAATGGGGATATTATCATGACAAAATTTAATTTGTTTAAGGTAGCTTGGAATTTCTAGCATTGCAGCTTGCAAAATGCAATTTGATCCATTGTTTTAGTTGTTCCAGCCAATAAGAGTGGAGGATATTGCACATGTACCTTGATGTTCTCCATTATATATGTGGAAAGTTTAAAAACACCCTCAACTTTGGTCTTTAAGCATGGTTGTTCTTACATTTTATAAAAATAAGGTATTTTTTTTTACTGTTTATGGCTAGAGAGTATGAATTTAGGGCATCACATGATGCTAATCTTTTCCCATGCATGATTAACTCTAGACCTTCCTATTAAACTTTATTATAAGTAAACCATAAAATTAGACTTTCGAGTTTCATAACTTGGAGTATCGATTTTAATATGTGTCTATTCATAGGGAACCCAAATGTTAGGTGGCGAATCTAAGTTTTCAGCAACTTCAAGGTAGCCTTCAAAGGTCAATTTGATGAGTGATTCGTCTAACAACCTTTCCTATCACAAATAACGAGAAACACTTGTTTCTCACCTTATCACACCTAAATCCCATTGTGAATATTTTTTAATAAGTCACATCTCTTGTGTCGAGGGTACATTGCAACAATACAATAGCAAAATAGCACCAATAATGAAATGATACAAAAGTTAGACTCTTACTTTTTTAATATAATGTTTACCTTGATTCAAACTAATAGGCCAGGAGATGGGTCTTGGTAAAAATCAATGAAGGGTTCATAAACACATTTTAATAGAATTAAACCATCAAGATAATGAACCAAAAACAAAACAACTATTTATAGGCACATGTCGAAAAGCTTTAAAACCATAAAAAGTAAGGGAAAAAGGAAAAAAAATTAGCTTTTAAGTAAACTCTCACAATTTTAGAAACTATGAAGAAAAACTTAGCTTAGCATTAGCTTAAAAGAAAGTCTATGTTAATTCTTCCTCTAATAAATCCATAAACAAAACGATGAAGAGATAATTATACCCAAGGAAGAACAAGCAAAGATTATAGCTATTTATATTTTCTTGCTAAGGAAAATTGGAGGAACCAAATTGCTTATATTACTTGGTTTGGGGCTTTTGTTTTGATAGTTTGAAATGTCTGAGGTTCAGAACCTAGCTAGTGCCCTTGTGCTGCAGATTAGGCATTTTTAAGACCTATTTATTCATGCCTAAATGGCTATTCATGCACGTGACAAAAAAAGTGCAATTTCAAGGGTTATAAAGAACAAAATCTCATATAAAAAGGGACAAATATTAAGAAAAAATAGTTTTTAAATACCTTTTTGCTGAATTTTGAAATTTAATTTTAGATATGCTGTCACAATCCAATTTTTTATTTTTTAAGATTTTTCAAGAGTTTTTTAATGAAATTTTGAGAGTCAACCGTTGTACATTTTTACTAATACCTGTGTAGTATTTATGCCAATTACTTTGAAAAATCTTAAATGTTGAAGAAAAAATCCTGTTGGCATTTTGTACCACATGGTATCAAGTTGTTAAATTTATTTAGTCATTTTGAATTTTTATAGTACCGCAAGCCTCCAGCTCAAGAAATTTTTTAGTAAAACTTGCTTCGGATTTCAAGTTTTCATTCCTTATTAATTTCTTATTGATAAATGCTTAAGTAGTCATTAAATTTCTCTTTGGCCCTTATATTTTAGAATTTTCTAGTGTTTGGACATTTTTCTTCTAAATTTTTGTAAATGATATTTTTAATTGATTTTCTTCACTTGGAATCCTAGTGGAAATTTTTATTTGAGTTTTCACATATTAAATAGTTTCTCATTTAGTTTATTTATTTTTATAGGCTAAGAAAAATTTTTCATTTCATGGGCTTAAGACTTTCATACTAAACTAAGGGGCCATAAAGCCCATAAATCCTCCATCAAGCCAATAAGCCCATTTTTCTTTTCTAACAAGCCCAAAAACCTATTTTGATTTTTCAACAAGCCCATTCAAAATTTTCAATAAGCCCAACAAGCCTATTTAGATTTTCCAATAAAGCCTACTAAATTTTTCTCTCTCTAAAATTATTAATTCATTTGGGTCAAAAATTTTGATAAGGATATTTAATTGGACATTTGAGTTTATCATGTAAAATTTTATTTCTTGAATACATAGCTTTTAATTTTTAACAATGTAATCCTTCTAATTTGATACGTAGAATATCTCTCAGCATATGGAAGAGCTTTTGCAGATTATTTTAATAATGAGATATCCTTTTTAAAACGAGTAAAATTAAAAATTTTTGAATTTTATGAAAATAAAATCTTTGGTATTCCTTCGATCCTCTGGTAGGAAGTGGAAGATATTTTTATGTTTAAAAAAAGTTAGAAACTAGATTTTCTTAAATATAATAATAAAGTTAGTTTAAAAATTTGAAAAAAGAGAATTACAATTAAATATTAGATTTTGAAACCAAATAAAAATTGAGATTTTAAATTAACATGTAGCTGAGAGATACTAATTTGCAAGCATCGTGAGAGGGATCGATCCTTGTGATTGTGACTAACTCTCGAACTTTTTCACTCAATCTCTGGAATGAACGTAGACCTTGGATTTTTTTCGAAGGTTTTGTAACCCTTAAGATACAAACTCCAGTAAGTGACTAATCTCACCAAGGTAAAATAAATTGGAGACTCCAAGACAAATGGTCATTTCGAATGACCATTTAGGTTTAAGTAGAGTGAATGATTCATCTCGATGACTCGGTCGCCAAAAAGGAAAAAAAATAATAATGATATATATATATATATAATATATACATAGGAATGAAGACTCATCTACTTTAAGTCTAGTAGATTAGGATTTGCATCTCAGCCATGTTGTGACAACTTAGCGACTCCAACGAGGACTAGTTAAAGAGTCAAGCCTAAAATTAAATATGTGATAAATAAAATTTTGATTAATTTAGTTTCAACCAACATTTAACTATAATTCCCTGTATTTAAGAAAACATATTTTTTCATCTTTTTTAGGTTTGTATGGAAATTCTCGTATATATTGTTTAGATTTTTCACTAACCTTTTTTATTTGTCTATTTATTTTTATATGTTTTATGGGGAAATTAGGATGGGAGTTTTTATTAGTTTTGAAAGAATCAAGCCATCAAAATTCCTTTGCATACACTGCACGCATGCATGCTATTAAACTTTCTTCTAGGAATAGAAAGGGCATAGGCTACACAAAAGTTTATGAAAAGATGAAATACCTCTACCTTTTGAGGTGTTAGCCTCCGTTTGGGCTATTGAAAAAAAAAATACCAAGGGTAAATTCCTACGCTTGCCCAAGGTATTGGCCTTATTGTGGGCATTGAAGATATTACCACTTGAATTGGACCCTTTACAACAAAAACCCACAATAGGTAAGGATTAGGGTACCTCCTCAGTCTATTCTGGGCTTGGGAAACACTTTGAGAACTTATTTAGATGTCCAACATGAACTTCATGGAATGAAAGGGCCCACCTAGCTAGAACCATACCCAATATTAAAGGTTATCGAATCAGGTACACGTTGGGGAATACTTCTAACCTATTACTCTTATAATTTGATTTAATTGATAGCGATAAGTACACATTACATTGCCGTGATAAATTTTATATTTTATGCTTTGGTGAATTTTCTTAGGGCAATTTTGGGTAGTTGCTATCTTACTTTTAATAAAAAAACTCCATGGTTGAAAATATAAACTTCAAGTACTCTTTTTTAAATTGCAAAAAGAGAAAATATGAACCTTTTTTTCTAGAAAAAGAAGTCAAAAATAAAATTAAAAAAAGTAAAAAAAACAAAAAGCATAACAAAGAAAAGAAAGGAAAAACAAGAAAAAAAGCAAAAATTAAAAAAAAACAAAAAATCAAAATCAGATTGATCAAATTTTTAAGGATTTCAAGTTTCCTAATGAAAAAAAGAGAAAAATAGCGTTAGGATTTTTCCTTTTTCAATTTCTTTACACGACATCTATATCCCATGAAGACTTATAAATTCATTCAAGCATTTTTCATTTTTTCACATTCACAAGGTTCACATATTCATTTGTTTGTGTACTCATGCATTCATAATTTCCATGAGTTGCTAAATCTATTTCCATTTATTGCATTGAAAAGACTAAGACATAGGTAACAATTTAGAGACAAAATTAGCACATCAAAGTCCACCCAAGAGTTCAGATACAAAGTTTGTGGGATGAAAAGATAGCTTACAAACCTGTTTAGCATTCTTGAAATGGAGTTTGCGAAATAAGTGCTATCATTTATAATAGGTCAATTGGTATGACTTTGACTAGTCAGTTGGAAGGACGACTTAGTGCTTTGGAAAAAACTATTGGAAAAGTTAGGCTAGATGTGCAAGAAATAAAAGGACAAATTTCAAAGTTGATAGAAAAGATGAAGGATCGAGATCAATGTAGAAGGATTAACACTATTATAATCATTGTCACATCATAGGTCAAATGGTAGCACCTATTTACATTAAATCCTAAAAAATCTCATAGAGAAGGTATAATCCTTGAGCCTATTATGGGTATCATGCTAGAATTTGGAGGCATTCTATTAAGGACTGTACTTAGTTCAGAAACAAAATGGAAAACCTTATGGAAGCAAGAATTTTAAAGTTCCAAGTAGGAGCTGGACTAGGGGAGATTAACTACCAAATTATTTCTAAACCCTAAGTGGGTGGAAAAATAATCAAGTTCAGAATCAAGTCGATCTGATTCCCATCACCTATGCTCAATAGCTACTGTAGCTTATTCAAATTTCTGATACCTTTGCAGATGGAATAGTTAAAACCTCTATACCCAAGTGATTACAATGCTAATAAACATTAAGACTATCACTTTGGTAATGGAGGTAACTAAATAAAAGATTGTGATTAGTTGAAAAACAAAGTTAGGGATATCATCTACTAGGAATGCCGAGTTTTGAAGGAAATAAAGCCAAGATCTTATGGGAATTTAACAACCAAACTTGAAAATGACAGAAGGGAAATTTTTTGTCAAAAATTAGAGTGATGAGGCAATGAAGTGAGCACAAAGGTAACCTCTCGGCTACTTGGTAGGCTTTACAAATATAGGGTTTAAAAGGAATTATTGGGACTTGCAAAGATTTCTTAGAAGCATTAACACAGCTAGGAAAATGAAGTGTTTATAAGAGCAATCCTTTTGTTACCTTTGCTATATGAATCCTGTAAATATGGTTTTGTATGCCAATAATGGATAATCGAATCAAAGAGTTTTGATTAATGAAACAATAGTGTTGAACCACAATACGGATTCCTTGGATTCTTACTATTATAATAATCTTCACATCTGATACTTAGATAATTGCTTGACATCCAATTTATTTTAGCTGATTTTGCCCTATATATTCATTTATTTATTCATACACCTATTTTTCTATTTATTGACATCCACACAAGGATGATGATAAAGATTGATGTTGACAAAGCGCATGTATATTCACGCAAACTAATTTAAGTTCTTTTTCATTTTTCAGGTGTAATAACACAGAATCACTAGATGAAAGATACTACATGACAGGATGGATTGGAACTAGTCTAAAACAAGGAAGAGAAATGAAAGCCTTGAATATTCCAAATCATTCAAGGAAGTAAAAAAAAGGGTTATCGAAGAAAGGTCTACCAAAATCAAAGCTTTGACCAAAAAAATTTGGAAATAGTCTCATATCATAAGATGAGCTTTACGAGCCTGGTTGGAATTCTTAAGCAAAACTTCCATAGAAGGGCTTGTCAAAAATGGTACAAAGCCCAAAGATGCAACATAGGTTTAACTAATTAAAAAAAATAATCTAGGCTATTAAAAGTAAAGAAGGATTTGAAGATATTAAAAAAAATTCTTAATGCTAGATCTGATTATCCCGCTAAAGTTTAAAATTCCAAATTTAAAAAAAAAAAATAAAGGATTCATATGTCTTAAGGCATTTGACAATGTATTGCCACAAAATAGCTAGGCAATTCGAAGATGAGAAGCTACTTATCTAGATTTTTCTTGAAAGCTTGACCATGATAGCATTAGAATGGTATTCCCTAGTAGCAAAAGGTCATATATGCAAATGAAAGAATTTGGCTTGATTATTTTTGTGACAACATGAGCACAGGTTAGAAATGGCTGTGAATCATGAAACCCTTCGAAACATAATGAATGCTGTAGAGAGTAAATCATAGTAGAAAAATGTAGCCTCACAAATCTGACCATTCCTCACTAATAAAGAAATACACACTTATTTCCTTTATACTCTACTATGCCCATTCTATGATAAGTTGGTCGAGAATGTTTTCTTTGAGTTTGCAGACATTTTGTTTGCTTTGGAGAGAATTGAATATGGCATAAAAACTGAAAAGATCATGGATACCAATTAGATAGTGTACATGGGATGAGAAAGTGAACCTATCAATAAATGCCAATGAGTTATAGTCGATGGAAGCCAGGACTATAAAAAGTCAAGAAAGCATGTAAATCCATTCATACTATATCTTTATCCCAAACTTTTATTACTTAACAATCATGATAGGCTTACCCTCATACTCTACGATTCTTTACATAAAATTTTTTGCCTTAGAGTTCTGAAATGCAAATGGACTCAAGAGACAATTCAAACGATTCTTATAAGTAGAAAAGAAAGAGGATATAGGTACATCATGCCTCACCCATTTCTTACACTAAGCTCTTTCTTTTACATGTTCAAAGTCAAATAATCTCCGCTGTCCCAGCAAAGCCTAGGAGACTTTCTTACCCATAATAGTATAATCTTAGCATCAGATATGAGCATCACCAAGCAATAGAAGGCCACAAAGACTCCAATGCAATCAAGTGCATTTTACAAGCCTTTAGAGATGTCAACTTAGTAAAATTCCAGAAGCTAGTGGATGCTTATTAGGGAAAACTAACCTAAAGGTCATCGACCTTATGATAGAATGCCAATCACGGGTAGTTTCTATCTTGAATTTAAAACTTTGTACCTTTTTTTAGAAACTTTGAACTTTGGTTCAAATTGAATGAAGGTTAATGAGCATTATGCATTCCGTCATAGGCCACCAACTTTTATTCCTAGTACCTACAGTAATGCATTTTTTTTAAATAAAAGGGCTTTAACTTGGTAAGTGATCATCATTAGATTGGATTCTTTCAGCAAGATCCTTCACCTCCATCTAAATGATTGTTTTAGACATACAACTATAGACTTTTCACACCTAAACCTTTTTTTTTTGGATTCTTTGAGGGTCAAACAAACCAGTTCTGTTCTTGAAAGGTTTAGATGCTAATAGTTTGACATGTGTTGAACTAATGATGGTATTTATAGATCTCCTAAATTAATTTAGTTAATTTCTACCACAACTTGCATTACAATTCTTCAAATCCTAGATTTAGGAATAATAGGAACAAACATAAATCAAAAACACCTTTTCTTGTGGGATAAAACCATTTCAATCCAATGCTGGATTTTTTTCTTGAAGGCCAAACCAAAACCAAGATTTGTTACTAGCTACATAGCTGATAATGTTAAAAGGCATACGTTAAGCTAAAAAGTTGAAAAGAATCAAAAAGAAAAAAAATAGAAGAACAAAATTTTTTAAGAAGAAAAATTGAGTGTAACATCATGTTACTAAGTTATTGAAAATAATTTTCAAAAAAAAAAAAACTATCCATTTTCTTAAGGAAATACCCATCAATTCAAATAGTTTTGTTTAAAATGAAAAATGGTCTTCTTTTTCTTTCTTTTCACAAAAATAAAAATTATTCTCTTTGCAATCCTTTTTGAGCCTGATAAATTATTTTTCTAAAAACCCAAATCAAAGATCATCTTCCGTATTGGGGGGTTAACATAAAAAGGATTCAAAATCAAGGAAAGTAAATCCCATTCTGCAGTTACAAGAAGAACAATTTTGTTGTCACAAGGCAAAATTAAAGACTGGTTAAAATGTAAATATCAAGTTCATTTAAAATAAAGAATGGAGAAAATCAGATAAAGAAATAAGTAGAGAGAAGCAAAGAAAAATGAAAACTGAGAAAAATGAAATGATAAATATGTGTTTTATCTTGAAAAACATGCCAGATTGATTTCCTTTTGAAGAAAAATAATCTCTGATCCAGTTACTGTTAAACACTTGATTTAGGCTTATTTATCCTTTTTTTCCTAAACTGTGAACCATAGCCTAAGTTACATACCTACAAAGACCATTTTGATCAAACATAACTCTTTGAGCTATTGAGCCATTCTTGGGAAGCTCTTAGAAAATTTCATTGTTTGGATGAATTTTAAGTGCTCAAGAATATAAGCAGGCAATCAATTAGAAAAGGAAAAAAAGAAAAA